>JASDQU010013854.1:102516-114987 GCA_032191745.1 Picea mariana | reverse complement strand
TGAGAAGGGTTTCCCAGGATACTTCTTGTGTTCTTGTGCATGGTGTTTCTTCTTGTGATCTTGGTTGCTGCAACATTATTGTTTATGGTTAAGACAAATGAAAAAATGGAATGAACTACATGCTTAACCTAGCTTATTAAAAAAATCAACATGGTTTCAGAGAATAGTTCTTGAAGAACCCATTGCGCAAGCAGATTTCAGTCATCCTCTCTCTCTTCTGCAAAACTGTACGACCCTCCTAGGGTTTCCAGAAATTCTATACGACCTACCTCTTTAAGGAGTTTCTTGTCGCTTGGACGTTGGGGTTAAAAAGTACATAGGAGTGTACGACCTCCTTCAGCACACCTCCAACAAGCTTTAGATTGCATTTCCGAGCATTTTGACTTTTTGGCCCTAGGGTTTCTAGGATTTCGCTAATTTCTGCAAAAATTTCAGTATTAGGGTTTTTGCAACTCATTGAAGGAGCTCTTCAGCTCACCAGTGTTCTCCCATCTTTCAAAGGCTTATTGTTGGCAGTCATAAGTCCAACAAAACCTAAAAGTGCTAGCCCAGCCTAGCCATTAGGTTTTCTAGCCTAGTTGACAAAGGGTTGTGAAGAATCTAAAATTATGATGAACAAAACGATGATGGAAGTTAAGCTTGATGGATCAAGCAACTTCAAGTTTCTGGAAGACAAGACTTCAAAGGAAGACTTATTGTGGGTGATACAAAAAGCTGTCACTGTGACATAGCTCCTTTATGAAGATGTCAAGAGGACAAAGATTAGCCAGGAGCCATTGGAGAAATCATATCAGCACCCTCAGGTATGCACTTGTATATATATTATTTGTATCATTGTCATGAGGGTAATTGCAGGAGGAAGGAACCTTTTGCTAGTCATGGAACCAGAGGGATCTATGTGCATTGAAAGGAACAACACACTCAAAGTGAAGACTCCAGGTTTGATTGTTGTAATTGTCATTCCTCTAACCTATATTTCTAAAGTTTGCTACATTACAAGTAGGTATTGTAGCTGTGACAACAATCCTTAAATTGTTTTGATTCTAAAGATGCACTCATTATTCTCCTTTAGGAGATATTCTTGTTTTGGTTCCTCTTGTTTTCTTGTTCTAGACAGGTTAACAACAAAGGAAGATGTTTATCCTTCAGAGGGAGCCACTTGACTCAGAGGGAGTCAAAACTATTTGAGAAAGAGGAAGAATAGAACCATCATTGAGGCAACCAATGCAATAATGCATGATCAAAATCTTTCTATGATTCTATGGGCAGAAGCATGCATGACACAGTATATGTTCAGAACAAGAGTCTTCACCAAACTTGGAAAAACATAACTCCTAAAGAAGTCTTCACTGGAATGAAGCCTGAGATTGAACACTTCAAGTTATTTGGGTGCCCAGTGTATTTTCATGTACCCAAAGAGAAGAAGTCCAAGTTAGATCCTTTAGAAAGAAAGGATACAGTGAATCTTCAAAGGCATTCCAGATCGACATCCTTGGTCAGAGACAGATTGAGATAAGCAGAGACATTGTTCTTGAAGAAGAGATAGTCTTTCAAAGATCCAGAGAATCTCAGATGGAGATTGATTGTAAGACAATACTTTCTCCCCCTTCAGCAGTTCAGAGGGAGACAAACATTATTTCAGTTGGTCCAGTTGCTCTAGTTGATATGTTCAGAGATATTGCAGTAGGGCATAAAAGGCCTACCTAGACTCACTCTGCAAGAGGCAAAGAAACATACAAGCCTCTCAAGGCACATCCCGAGAAAGCAAAAGAGATTTTCGAGCTATCCTTCAGTCATAAGCCACTTCATTGATGCTGAGCCTCCTTGTCTTAGAGAAGCAACAGAAGAACAGGTGTTAGCGACATTTCTTGTCTTGGGCCTAAGAGCATCCAGGTTTGCAGGTTGCACGAGAAGCGCCCAAGCGCAGCACACAGAAGAAGTCCTTTTCGGACTTAAAATCAAGCGAGCGGGTATTTCATTCTTCGGCGGAAAGGATTCAGCGACAGAGCAGAACAGCGATTGATGGGTAATTGCAAATTGACCGAGTCTCGTCAAGTATAGTGCTCAAAGTTTTAAGGAAGTCAACGGTCGAAATCCTCCGGGAGGCATTCGCGAAGTTACGAGGGCCGTTGACCGCAAGCAATTCAAGCGCAGCGTTATTTCTCAAGCTCGGGGTTTGTGAGTTCGGAGGGCGGACTATGTCTTTTAGTTGCGCGAGATTGCGAGTTACGAAAAGTGTCTGGGGAAGGTCAACCGTCGCTGACCATCGCATCTCGGGACTTCGCGAAGGGAGAATGCCAAAGTCTGATGCTCCACTCGCGAGGTCACGAGTAGCGAGAGGCACTAGTATTTCGGCCCTAGCTAACGGTTACATATGGAGAACGCTGACCAGAAAGGGAGCCCTGCCCGTATCGCCGTCTCAGGAAGCGGGATTTGAAGAAAAGGAGCCAAGGGTCTCCGACTCGCGAACCGCGAAATGAAAAGCACTTTCAAAACCGGGCCCACAGTATCGCGAAGCAGCCTCAGCCGACACCTGGCGCGCGCAATTAGGCCCCTCGCCTTTTCGCCCATCGCAACTTCGAAGCGCAAGAAGCAGCTCCATCTTTTCCCGATGCACGAGATGACGAGAGCGTTCAGGACCTGGGGCCCACAGCATTGTCGGGAGAATTCGGAACCGTCAGATCCAGAGGGCGCGTGGCGCCAGATTAAGCCGTCACGGCATTTCGCTCATCGCGATTTCAAGAAGCATGGATCGACCCCTTCATATCCGCGAACGCCGAAAACACCTTTGGGAGTAAGCACAGGGTCATAGCCCGTGGTCACTTGGGAAAGAAGGGAACTGTGCCAAAAGGGGCCAAAGGCGCCGAATCCAGCCGCCGAAAGGATCGTCTCGATCTCCAGGTACCATTTGATACGATCCCGCTCCCGGCCTTCGCTTGAAGTTAATAAGGCGAGAAGGGGTGGGTGAAACCTCTCCTCATGCATTTAAGTGTAAGGTATGGAAGGTCTGGCAAGCGGCATGATAGAGAGGGTCCTGTGTACCCATTTTTTCCAAAAAGGTCATGTCGAGTCCTCGGCCAGCCAAAAAAGTCTGCACACGCTAACTCGACACTTAATGGATCAGCTACTCCCCTTGCTGGAGCCACGCGCAGTTAAGATGGTGTCTGTCATAGGCGCACGATCGTCCAGTCTGCATGCGCAGACTGTCAGAGGACATGCAGACGCAATGTTTTTAATGCAGCGTCTTGTTTTCACTGCTGTTGTTGTTTTTGAGTATATATAGGCGTTTTCGCCATTTTTGTAAGGATCGATGGTAGAGCGAAGCTCCCGATTGTAAAGTTTTAGCACAAACTCTAGTTTTCTGGTTATGTATTGGTATGTAAGATTTCTTGTTTAATGAAAGACAGTCTTCTCCTTCCGTCTAGTTTTCATCTTATTCTGAGAGAGTTCGTGAACGACTGATTCGTGCGAATTATTGCAATGATGTTATGATAAAGGATTTATTGTTGCATTGTTGTATTCTCTGGTTTTTTGCGTTCGAATGTGAGAAGATCTTGCGTTCGGATGTCTTCTTCTACAATCTGTTAGAAACCGGATGTTTATGACAGACCCTTGCATCTCTCTGATACAAGTCTTCCCCCTACTCACCCTTACTACAACTCACTGTCTGAAGTTCTCTAAGACCTCACTTGCCTATGCATGCCTGGCCTAGTTTCGGAGTTAGAACCACATCGTTTTGAGTTAACTTCCATTTGATCACCCCATTAAACAAATCGTGACATAAACTGATGGGCGTCGGGCTCTGCTCCTGCTGCAATCCAGGGGTGACTTCCGACGCTAACAACAAGTATGGCAAGATGTCATAACAGAAGAATACTAGTATATCTTAAAGAATGATGTATAAGATATTATTCAGGGACCAGAAGGGAAGTCTGTGGTAACTTCCAAGTGGATCTATAAGATCAAGCATGCAGCTGATGGAAGTGTCGAGAAATACAAAATGAGATCTATAGCCAGAGGTTTCTCACAAACAAAGGGAGTTGTCTATGATGAGACACTTGATCCAGTAAACCCGATACACTTCCATCCATACTACCATCCATGAGTTGGAAACTATATCAGATAGATAGATTCATGACGAGTTTGGATTTCAGCAAGAGTTTTGCTGATCCAAACCTATATTATTACAGTGTTGGTGATGAGAGCTTGATTTTGATGACTTATTCAGAAATCCTTCTTGTTGGATACAAGTAATCCTTGACTTCTGAATTTGAGATGAAGAATCTGAGTATGATGCACTACTTCTTAGGACAAGAAGTATGACAAAGGACTGATGAGATTTTCTTGAGTCAAGGAAAATATACAGTGAAAATATGAAAGAAGTTCAGTATGACAAAATGCAAAATCCACCGTGATGGATTTAAAGAAAAAGATTGATGATGATTCAGACGAGACTGATCCATAGTTGATTGGATCATTGATGTATCTGGTTAACACCAGACTTGATTCATGCCATGCAGTGAATGTGCTTAGTCATTTCATGATTCAACCGAGATAGACTCACTAGACAACAACAAAACATGTATTGAGATATATACGAGGCACAGTTGGATATGGCCTGAGATATGCCTCTAGTGTGAACTTGAGTTTGCAGGACACACCGATTCAAATTGAGTAGAAAGTACAGTGGACCGAAAGAGCACATCCGGTTGTTGTTCTACCGTGAAGTTTGCCATGGTTTCCTGATGCAGCAGGAAACAAAACTTTGTGGTCTTGAGTACCACAGAGGCAGAGTATATAGCATCGAGTGTGCGAAGCAATGTGGCTTCACAAGCTTCTGACAGATTTACTTGACCATGAGATGGATCCTATGATGATAACCAAGAGCCGTGTGTAAAGATCCTTGAGAACCCAGTGTTTCCTGATGGATCGAAACACGATGAGATGAAATATCCTTATATCATAAATATGATGTAGAGAAAAATCGTACACATGCAGTACCTTCCTACACATGAGCATATTGCAGACATCTTCACCAAACTAACTTGGTGAAGAATGCCTCCCTAATTGAGAGGGAGTGTTGATGACTCCAGCCAAGACAAAGTTCAAAGTACATTCGTGTGAGACTTGGCATGATGAAGAATGCCTCCCTAGCTGAGAGGGAGTGTTGATGATTGCAGCTATGTGAGACATTATCCAGCTTACAAACCTGAGAGATGTTGATCATTGCAGTTATGTGAGATATTCTCCAGCTTACAAACCTGAGAGAAAGCCCCTGAGAGGGGTGTGTGGTTTCTATTTGAGATAGAGAAGGAACGTAGAGATGGCCTCCTCCTTACAGGGAGTTGAGAAGAACTTCAGATGATTCTCCTGTGTAACGTAGTGAGAAAGGAGATCTGCAGAGTTGGACATGCATGTGGCTGAGCACAAGGTGAACGTGTGAAATTCCAAAGTGCTGGGTGCATCATCATGAGAACATAAATGAAGATGATGTATTATCCTCCTCTGAGCAGAAGAGTTGACGAGAAACTCCAGATGACTCTCCTGTGTAATGCAGTGGGAAAGAAGATCTATTGAGTGGACGTGCCTATGGACGAGCACAGGTGAACATGATCCTAGTGGCTGAGCACTAGTGAAGAAGTGGTTCTTCAGTGTAATGCAGTGAGACAGAGATGTGGACATCCCTATGGATGTGCCCCTAGTGGATGAGCACTAGTGGGTGTATAAAATCCCTTGCTATATTGTTCAAGAGTCAGACCTGCCTGTAACCCTAATTTTAATGTAAAGGGTACAAGTCAGCCCCACCTTAATGTGACTGGTAATTAATGTAAAAGATAATTAATTTGGTTAATACTAATTATATTATAAGCTAGTGAGGTCGGCCCTGTTGTGCCAATAGACACTTCTGTTGACAGGCTCAATTTAGTATAAGTAAAGGTAAATTCCCCATTGAGGAATCATATCTTTTACATGAGTTTGGAAATTTCAGCAAGTATATCTTCTTGGGAAAAGTGTGCACCTCTCTTTGGTGCTAGTCTTCTAGGGTTTGAGCACCCTCTTGTGTGCTAGGTCTTATTGGTGGTGAAGGTCTTTCTCTTGAAGAATATAGCAAAGGATTTGGTTGAGTTTTCTTCCCTTGTTGAGAAGGGTTTCCTAGGATACTTCTTGTGTTCTTGTGCATGGTGTTTCTTCTTGTGATCTTGGTTGCTGCAACATTATTGTTTATGGTTAAGACAAATGCAAAAATGGAATGGACTACATGCTTAACCTAGCTTATTAAAAAAATCAACAACCATTGCCCCATAAGTGTTTTTTGTTTTTGTTGAATAAAATGCTTTGACTTTCTATTAGTATGTACAATAATGGTACATGTATTTTATACAAAAGAATTGGGTCATTCAAACAACTGCCACAAGCACTAAGCCGAGATCAAATGTTTTCCTCTTATATCAAAATTAAAGCAATGTAGGGCCAAAATAAAAGCACCATTAGCCGATACATGTTATAAATAAAGAGATGTGCTCGTTTTTCCATAGACAATATAGCAATATTGTCACCTAACCATAGGCACAAAGGCCACCCCCAAGCACCTAACCTTGACAGACAAAATAATTCCGGAAGCAGACCAATAGCCAACCAAGGTAGTGCACCTTTCTCCAAGGCTAGCGCACCAAGCAAGAATAACCAAAGACCAAGCAGATGTCCAAACCATAACCAAGAGAAATTCCAATCAAAAACCAAAATCCCAGTTGCAGCAGTTGCACTCCCTCTCCAAACTTGTGCACCACTAGTCTTATGCAGTTGTGAGTGAGTGAGTGTCAAATGAGCTCTAGCGCCCTCTATTTATATTGCTCTATCTCACTTGACTGGGCTGACTTCTCTTTCTGGAGGCTAATAACTCAATATTAAATATTCTCTTGAGCCGACTTGTCTTCTGTGGTTATTATCCAACGTTTTAGGGTTTCTCTTGCTTTCCAGAATATTCTAGTCTTGTCAAAGGCTACACGTGGAGGTTAATACCTCTCGCAACTACCATAATATCAACACTCCCTCCTAGCTAGGGAGGTATTAAAGGAAATGGTCTTGAGCACAAATAGACCATTCAACTGGTAGCATCATCATAGCCACACAGGGTATCTCATGATCACGTAGATCAACTCACGAGCAACATCATCACTACCAATATTATATGATAGCATCAACTACATTATCTCTCGAAGCCATACTCCATCTGAGTAATCGGGCATGATGTTGAATAAGTCACTCACTACACAGAGTGATACAAGAACCATTCTTCTAATCTAGACATATGTCCTAGAAGAATAATTGTTCCAACAGGTGCTGGAAGTCACGCCATGGGCTAGAAGGACTATTCTTCTAATCTAGATATACGTCCGAGAAGAATGACTATCCTGGATAATTTTCCCTCCGAACACTACTGTGAACTCAGGGAAAATGTTTGTCCTGTACCAATCTTTCCACTCTGGTCACTACTGTGAACTCAGGGAGATAGACCATTCTTCTAATTTGGACATACGTCCTAGAAGAATAGTTGTCCATGGTACATCAACAATCTGTCAACCTGCACCATTCTCCACAGGGAGAATGTTTGTCCACCAGCAACCTTTCAACCTGGACCATCCTCCACAGGAAAGATGTCTATCCACCAGCAATCTGTCCTGCTTGGACCATTCTCCGCCCGGATAATGTCTGTCCATCAACACACTGACTATCCATCTCGTTGGCAATCATCTACAACACTAGTGGTAGTCTCCATGGCAATAAGAACAATGACATCCAATAGAACACAACTGTGTCTATCCATAGTAGTACACAACTACTACCTAGTGGTAAACAACCACTCCTAGTAGCACACAGCTACTAACCAGTGACACATAGTCACTATCAGTGGATCAAATCCACCACAGTAGCATACAACTATTGTCCAGAGACATAGAGTCTCCACAACAATCATATCATCTGATTTCAACCTGCATAAACAATATCATGATACAAACTGAGTCATCTGGGCCATTCTTCCCTCAGAAAGTAAAACATTAGCCATGGGCGATCTAGACTATTCTTCCTAAGCATAGAAGAATAATTATCCTTGATTTTTGAGCCTGGACCATTCAGCTAACTGGGCGATTCCTCTGGCACTAATCATAGTGCAACCTGGAGAGAATGAGTCTTCCCTAGGGAATGCTTGTCCCTGATTGCTGAACCTGGACCATTCACCTAACTGGGCCATTCCTCCGGCACTAATTAGAGTGCAACTTGGAGAGAATGAGTCTGCCCTAGGGAATGACTGTCCGGACCATTTCCTATGAAAATGACTGTCTTGCACCAACCTCCAAAACGGACCATTCTTCGAAACTGCTCACAACTGTGAACTTCAAAAGAGTGACTGCCCGACGAGGCAGATCATTCTACTTGACCACTACTCAAAGTGACTGCCAAGAAGAATGATTGTCCTAGACCATTCCCCCACATTGGCCATAAGGGGAATCAGTGTCTATGGTACATCAACAATCTATCAAAGCATTTTCATTACGAAAATGATTGTCTGATCTGGACCATTTTCTGAATTGGAAAATGATTGTCCGTCAGAAATCTCGAACCACTTTCTAGAATGGAAAGGAACTTTCCAACCTGGACCATTTTTTGAACTGGAAAATGACTGTCCATAAATCAATAACATATTAGTGCTCCCTCCCAACTTAGGAGTAATCACTACCTTTTTCAAAAAGGAAGTCGTCTCCATGAGCTCCAGCTTGTCCCGTAAGTATGCAAATTTTTCATCTTGGACAAAGGCTTTACTAAAATATCTGCTATCTGCTCATCTGTGGAAATAAACTGGAGAACCACTTCTCCCCTCTAGACTTTATCACGGAGAAAATAATGCTTGATCTCAATGTGCTTCAACCTGTCATGGAACACCAGGTTCTCTAAAAGCTTCACATAGCTCTGATCATCACAATATATCACGGTCGAATCCAACACCTGATCAGACAGTCCAGAAACCAACTTATGGAGCCACACTACTTCTGTACAAGCATCACAAGCTGCAATATACTCTACTTCTGCAGTGCTAAGTGCAACAGAGTTTTGTTTCCTACTAGCCCATGACATTGTGGAAAAGCTCAAACTAAAAAATATCCAAGTAGCACTTCTTATGTCATCTCCACTCCCTGCCCAATCTGAATCGATAAATCCATGTAGCTGTACATCATAACTTAAACATCCCACAAAACAAATATCCGGCTAAGTATTCTCCAAATAAGTATATCGATGTAGAGACGGGTCTACTAGATTAGATTCTCTCAACTTCTTCAGATCTGTCATCATGGGAGTTTGCCATGGATTTGTAATCCATCATCCCCATACTTTTGAAGAACCATTACAATATACTTCCTTTGTCATAGGAATTTTTCACCACGCTTCTGCTGTACATGAGAGGCTTTGCACCAAGTTTGCTTGAATCCATACAAGGTCTTCTTCCATCCGCATACAAGGGTCTCTTTCCAGTATACCTCAAAACCTTGAGGTTGCTCTACATACGCTTCTTCTTCAATTACTCTGTTGAGAAGAACAATCTTTACATTCATCTGATGTAAATTCCAACCCATGGATACTACTGGAGATATAATGGCTTAGGTAGAGGTATATCTGGATACTAGAACAAGCTATCATCGTAGTCTTCTCCCTCCTCCTGGGAGAACCTCTAGCCCTGAGTCTCTCCTTGTATCTATCAATGCTCAAGTCTTTTTCACAATTTCTCACATACATTGTTCTTCATCACAACTTCCTTCCATTCCTTCTGCTTGACTACTTCTAGTGGGTTCAAACTGGTTCAATTGGTTGTTCTGACTTTTCATTCTTTCTTGGAATCTTCATGTTCTTCCTCATGTTTCTCTTCAATGTTGGAGTCCATGGAATCTTCTATAGATTACATACCCTTATTTCCTGAAGGCTCCAACTTTTCGCCATAAGAACATAAATGTAGATGGACAATCAAGGATACTCAAGGCTTCTTTTCGAAGGAGACTTCTTCTAGAGTCAAATTGAACACGTGTTGCTTATGATGGCTGTTACTTCCAATGAAGAACATTGATAGATACTTCATAGTCTTTACGGATTCTTCTTCAATGTATCATATCATTGGGGATTAGCTCCCTCCTAATCCCGACTTCATGCCTGAATGAGCAATATGCATGCTCTTCTTTTGGAATTTTGTAATCAACTCCCTCCATTTGAGAGAGTCCATGCTTCTGTCTGCTGCATCTCTCTTTGCTTTCTACAAAGTGTCACAAGCTTGTTCTGGTTTCCTTTTGATTTATGACTTCCTTTGAGTCTGACTCCTTTGAATCTCTTTAAGTTTGTTTCTATCTGTTTTGATTGCTTCCCATCTGGTAGTTGTGTCATCCTTATAAACTTCTTCTATGACAGCTTCCACAAGGATTTTTCATCAAACATATTTCACAAGGATACCTGCCCAGAACAAGAACAAGAGAAAACAAGAAATGCCTATCTAGAGGAGATGTTAGTTCAACTTGCGAACAAGTACAATACGCATCTATATCAATAGTATTCATATGCATTCGAGTATTCATTGCACCTAGCAATAATAGAATCTTTCAAAACCGCTTTCACAATTTGTAATGTAGCAACTATCACCCTTGATATACACAAATTTGAAGCTTAACAATTTAATCAAACCTGGAACCTAAAGCCTCAACTGCTATGGAGGGTGCACTTGTTCCTATGAATGCACTGAATCCAAGATTACAGCTTGGACAAGGTCTCTAATACTTTTCTTGCAAACACACTCACGTTTTGCTAGATGATATAACTTGGATAGCATATACAAGTGCATACCTTTGAAGTCTTGTAGCATCATCCAGCTTGTCTTCCAATCTGAAACTAGATACCATCTTGACAAGAAGAGATTAGATTCAATGATTAGAACAAGCTAGAAACTCTAAAATTTCAACTTTGAACACATAATTAATTTGACCAGAAGTCAACCTTTGACTTTGACCAATCAACCTTTGACTTTGATTGGTCAACCTTTGACTTTGATTAGTCAAACTTTGACTTTGACCAAAAATTCAAACCTGACGTTTTTGCTAGCTAAGGGTACCAAGAGGTGCGCTAGGCTAGGGCACATTAGGATCTCAAGGAATTAGGTCAAATGCTTCATCATAAGTGCCCGAACACAAGGGTTAGGGTTTGTTGCAGTTGCATAATCAAAAAAACCCCTAGGCCTTTGATATTAAGAGAGACAATTCATTTTTCCCCAGAGCTACTCCTAGGATTGCAGAACCTGGTCCTCTCAACCTCATGCACTCTTCGAAGGACATCATTAGGTTTTGCATTAATACCTTCATAGTTGTAAACAAAGACAAGGATATCTATTCCACCTCTACTTGTACTTTATTTCTAGTGATGATGTTGATGTTGTGAGAGGGCCTCACACCTCTGTAATGTTCTTGACTTGGCTAGTCTAGGAAACACTGCTAATGTGTGTGTAGGATCAAAGGTTTACAACATATAAATGATCATACAAATAATAAACGCGACAAAGGATTGCAAAGTTTGTATTATGATATCTCTGTGGATTACAAAATGGCCGAATGTGGCAGAATAAAGTGACAATACTCGACTAGATCAACAGACAAAGGATCTTAGCTGGAATACAAATAAGCAACTGCGGCTGAAGAAAAATAACAACACTCGGCTAGATCAAAAGACAAAAAGATCTTAGCCGGAATACAAATAAGTAACTAAAAGATAATACCCGGAATATGGGAGCACTCTGGAAGCAATGAAGAATGATGGAAGACCTGGATGATCTTCCCGGTGACTAGGGTGTGTCTTTCAACATCGAAATCAACCAACTGGTGTCTTCCTCCTGGAATACATTGAACTATCTCTCCTGAGATGCGCCTCTTCTCCTCAATGACAAGTCATAATCTGCATAATGATGAATTAGGTCATTGACCCTTCCTTTATAGCATTCCAAAACCCTAAATCATGTTGAAACCCTAATTCACTATTGACTTCCAAAACCCTAAATCACTGTTGACTTCTATTTTTAGCTCATAATGACTTAAAAGCGCTTTTAACCCTTTTTAGCTCAATGTCACTTTTCGAATATAACACCTGTGACTGGAGTGACCTCTAGTAACCCTGTTTACCCCTCTTTGGCCCTGGATATAGTCTAACGGGGCAGTTTAGACCATTAAGCCTCCTCTCTGGAGCTCCTATTTGGAAAGAGACATTACAGTCCTCCCTTCCCGAAATTGCTTGTCCTCAAGCAATACCAGTCCAGGGTGCTGCAACACCTACTCGTTCTCCGAAGTAGCGTCCTCTACTGGAAGCCCTCTCCATCTAATCAAACACTCTTTGATGACCCTGCTCCTCAGTTTCCGCTCCCGGAACTCCAAAACCTCCTCCGGAACTAACTCC
>JASDQU010013854.1:72829-94524 GCA_032191745.1 Picea mariana | reverse complement strand
CTCTGGAATGGCTTCCTGTCTCGATCCCTCTGGGGCACAAATGGTTTGGAGAAAGTTTTATTCTTTGGCACCGAGTCTGCCAGATCACAAGTGCGAAGGATGGCATCCTGCAAAGTAGGAGGCCTGTATGCCTTCACCCGTCCTCTCAAAGGCTTTGTGAGTCCTTCTGTGAATAGCATGATCAACCTGGGCTCTGATATATCTGTCACTGCCACGACTACTGGCTGAAACTCTATGATGAACGCCTCTGTTGTGCCAGTTTGTCTCAACTGGGCTAGATCCCTGAAGTGTATCTCGGGATCCTTCCTGTCAAACCTGTCCATGAGCCTATCTGTAAACTCCCTATAGGAGGTGATGCGACTGTGACCCAATGTCACCAGTCCATGATGCCACCACTCGTGTGCCTCACCCTCCAAGTGTAAGGTCGCGAAACTGATGGCCTCTGTCTTAGTCATTTGGTTGAGCTTGTAATACGTGTCTAGCTTCTGTACCCAAGCTATGGCGGTGTATTTGGACGATCCGTCGAAAGAAGGGATGGTGAGTTTTCCAACTTTTCGAATGAAATCGAGGTTATGCCCCTGCTGTTGTTGTGGTCCTCCCCTCTGCGGCTCTCTAGGCGGTTCCTGAGTCTGAGTCTACAGTACTCGACTAAGGTCATGTCCTGATGGAAGTCACGACCCAATGCTGCGTACTCCCTCCTATACTCTGCAATGTCGTCGGCATGAGTGGGTGGCCTTTGTGCTATCGGTGGCGGTGCTTCTACCGGGGGTGCTCTCTGGAAACTGGGAAACAAGGGTCTGGGAATCCTACTCGCAGAGGTGTATGTGCGAGAGGGTGTCTGGGGTCTACTGCTTGCTCCTGAGTTCCTCTGTGCTGCATGCGGGACTTGTGTATCTGGGGTGCCCACTCTAGCATATCTATCAACCACCTATGCCAAGGATTGAGACATGGTCCGTTGACTAGCTAACATATCGTTGATAACCTGCATGAAAGCTGTCTCTGGATCTACGGGGGCCTTGCCACTGCCCTCTGGTCGCTCACATCTGTCTCCTAGCATCCTCTCTACCTCGCGTTCAGCCTCACNTGCATGAAAGCTGCCTCTGGATCTACGGGGGCCTTGCCACTGCCCTCTGGTCGCTCACATCTGTCTCCTAGCATCCTCTCTACCTCGCGTTCAGCCTCACGCTCTGCCCTTCTCTCTGCTTCTCTGTGTGCCTCTTCCTCTTCCTCTGAGCTAGGAGGAAAAAGGGGAAAATCAGGCCTATGCCTTCTTTCCTGATGCCTGTTGTAAGTGACATATTCATCACCTACGTGTTCACGGCCCTCTGGGTCTTCTGCTGCACTCATTGTCTTTAGTCACAGGCTGGCAGGAGTAAAGCTCTGATACCACTGTAATGTTCCTGACTTGGCTAGTCTAGGAAACACTGCTAATGTGTGTGTAGGATCAAAGGTTTACATCATATAAATGATCATACAAATAATAAACGCGACAAAGGACTGCAAAGTTTGTATTATGATATCTCTATGGATTACAAAATGGTCGAATGTGGCTGAATAAAGTGACAATACTCGACTAGATCAACAGACAAAGGATCTTAGCCGGAATACAAAGAAGCAACTGCAGCTGAATAAAATAACAACACTCGGCTAGATCAAAAGACAAAAGGATCTTAGCTGGAATATAAATAAGTAACTAAAAGATAATACCCGAAATATGGGAGCACTGTGGAATCAATGAAGAATGATGGAAGACCTGGATGATCTTCCCGGTGACTAGGGTGTGTCTTTCAACACTGAAATCAACCAACTGGTGTCTTTCTCCTGGAATACATTGAACTATCTCTCCTAAGATGCGCCTCTTCTCCTCAATGACAAGTCATAATCTGCATAATGATGAATTAGGTCGCTGACCCTTCCTTTATAGCTTTCCAAAACCCTAAATCATGCTGAAACCCTAATTCACTGTTGACTTCCAAAACCCTAAATCACTGCTGAAACCCTAATTCACTGTTGACTTCTATTTTTAGCTCATAATGACTTAAAAGCGCTTTTAACCCTTTTTAGCTCAATGTCACTTTCTGAATATAACACCTGTGACTGGAGTGACCTCTAGTAACCCTGTATACCCCTCTTTGGCCCTGGCTATAGTCTAATGGGGTGGTTTAGACCATTAAGCCTCCTCTCTGGAGCTCCTATTTGGAAAGGGACATTACAACCTCTTAGGGTTTTCCTCCTTTTATTTACCTAGATCTTTCTATTCTCTCTTTTATTGTCATTTGTATTTTTCCTTTTTTGCTAGTTGTATAGCATATAGGAATGTCATGGACATTCCCATAGTCTATTGACACCTGGTTGTATATTCTCTTCCAGTTGCCCATTTCTTGGCCATTTGTTGGACATTAATAAAATTATATACTATTATATCTTATCTCTCAAATTTCTCGATAATGTGATGTTCAACAATTGCAGTCATTGCTTCTTGTCGCCAATTCACTGCAGATTTCTTGTTCTCAAACAACTGCACAAAAACTATAAATTCACTTCTATGCTTCACTAAGACCTGGTTCTCAAACTAGAGATTGGTTTTGATACCATGTGAGAAAACTAACTAAAAAAGAGGAAACATGGAGAGCAGATAACAATAAAGAAAAAAGAAATTGACAACAACTTGTAAAACATAGAAAATCCATTGCATTGAGGGACCTTACAATGAAAAACTGGTGCCAGAGAACAATATTCTTGCCCCCTCATTGTTAAACTGCCTATCTTATTTATAGATGTATGCTTTTAAACATTTACCAACCATTATTTGTTCACCTAAATTTGATACAAAGAGTTAGCATACCAAAAATGGCTTTTGTGGTGGACTACTCTGTTGTCTTTGGTTGGCTTATTCCCTAAGTTACTAGGATATGGATCTGCCAGATATTGAAAAGATATGATCCCGGTACAGCCAAGAAATGGCAAGTACAAAAAAAATGTGAAAAATAACTTTATAATTAAAAAAAATCAAAGTTAAAAATCAAAACCATTCAGGAAAAACAACATTAGATATATAAGTTATAACAAAAAAGAGAATTCTCATGCATATTACTATCAGGCATCCATGTACCATAACTGATAATTTGATAAGTTAACCATCATTGATAATTGATAATTTGGAAGAACATTTCAGCATGAGCACGAAGCAGGTCATAACAGTGTTTTTGTGAGCCACATCCACGTCCATATCAGCAGTGAATAAAGTGCTTTTCTTGAAGGCTATGGCAGAACTAAATAACAGTGTGGGTGAAGTGAGCAAAAGCGTACCACATAAGGATAGATCAGACCTTGAAAGCACACCTTGACATAAGGATAGATCAGACCTTGACCAGGAATGGTGTTTAGGGTTTTAGCATTTAGGCATTTAAGGATTTGGGAGTTTCTTTATTAAAAAATGATTTTTGGGGGGGATCCATGGGTCAAAAAAGCATTGGAAGTCTCAGGATCCGTTTCCTTCCCTGGATCCACTTCCATGATGGAACTTGGATGGATCCTACACACAAGAGTGGTGGATATGGTAACACAGCTTATTCTAGACTCTCTGGAGGACTACTCAGCAGCCTTTGGTAGGCTCACCCCAAACTCTCTGGTTGAGTACTCAACAGCCTTGGGTTGGCTTGTCCCAAACTCTCCAGTTGACTATTTAACAGCCTTCTGTGTGCTTGTTCAAACTCTTCAGCGGACAGCTCTAGCCTTGGGTAGGCTTGTCCCAAACTCTCTGGTGGACTACTCAACATTCTCTATTCAGATTTGATTTTTGCTACATTCCAAAAACAATAGGAATATCCATCTTTTTCTGATCGAATATCCTGACCTATCTCTACTTCTTTCTGAAATTAGTTGACTTATGAAAAAGTCATTTCCTGAAATTAGTTGACTTATAAAAAAGTCATTTCCTGAAATTTTATTGAATATCAGCTATTATTTCTCCTTCACTAGTTTTTTCAGTGTATTCTTTACTGGTTCTTATCGCTTTCCTTGTGATTACAGGTTCCAGTACTTGTGCTTCTAGTGGCAGTTTGATTGATTCAGAATCAAATGTCATATTGATACATGGGTTTCTTTCTTCCTCATCTTTGTGGATTGAGACAATCTATCCCTCTTTATCTGAATCTACAAAACTAGCATACAGGCTCTTTGCAGTTGATCTTCTTGGATTTGGAAAGAGTCCCAAGCCATCAAATTGCTCGTATACAGTAACGCAGCATGTAGACATGATAGAGCAGTCAGTGCTTCAACCATACAAAGTTAAGTCATTCCATTTAGTTGCTCATTCAATGGGTTGCATAATTGCTCTGGCATTGGCTGCTAAGCACCCCAATATGTTGAAGTCAATTACACTTTTGTCACCAGTGAGTACCCCAAATTCTTCTACTAGCTTTCTATCTATAACTAAGTTGACATTTTTATTTTTGTTGTAATGATGTATTAAATGTGAATGTTCCAATGCAGCCATATTTTCCAGTACCATCAGGGGAGCAAGCAAGCCAATTCACACTGAAAAATATAGCACCCCGAAAAATCTGGCCATTCTTAACATTTGGGTCTTCAGTTATGTCATGGTATGAGCATGTTGGTAGAACTGTTTGTTTGATAGTATGCAGGAACCACCAAGTATGGGAATGGATTCTGAAGCAGCTGCGATCCAGCAGGTATAAGTCATTCCCAACCCTTATCTTCCTAACAAATAGGAATTACCTAGAAAATGTAGAGAAAATTCATGGAGTGAATGAAAGGTTCTCTGCCAAGCAAAAGTAGAGATAATCTCTTTTAAGAGATCTATTAACAGCTTTTTCATGCAGCAGGCATAAGTCATTCCACAAACTGGAAAATAAACTCATTTAATTCTTACAAGATTTCTCAGATAGGCAACCCATCACCAAGAAGAGTAATCTTGTAGCCAGAAAGAGCAAAGGAATGAAAAATTAGAGCCATACCAAAAGGATCATCTTAATGATCATCAATACCTTCAATTACATAGACCATGAGATATCAGAGATACTTCATAGTACCGTCTTCAGTGCATGGGTTGTGGACTTTCCTAGAATGAAATGGTTTGCTTGAAAAAATAATCCAAATTTGTATTGAATACTTCCTTATAATGCTCATTATATTAAATCATTTCCCATTTGCTATTAAGGTAAGGCAATGTAATGTTCCCAAGCCAATTTTTTTGCTGGGAACACTAACTGTTCAGTATTTACTATTATTTAGATGTGTGTTTGCAGGTTTGCTCATGAAGTTGCACGTTAGGGTTTATGTGTATGATATTAAAGCATGTAGACATGAATTTGAAGATACATCATAAGGAAAGACAAGATACAACAATAAACACCAATATGGAACCAAATAACTCAGATCTGACCTTTATTTAGATAATGTAGAGATTCTGATACAACAGATCTACATATCTAAAAGAATACCAATAAAAGCCTGCAACTGGAATAAGAGTTGCTACCAAATGCTCAAGACTGAAGATATAAGCCTCCAAAGGCAAGATAATAAGTTGATGCAAGGTACAAGATTAATTTCTTTCCTTCCAGGGTTCAGATCCAAATCCCCCTAGCTGAGCTATGCCCTTCTGAATGGCTGAATAAACTCAATATTTCAGCCATGCTACTAGAAGCCTCCAAATACTCTGAAACTGGCTGGAATAGTAGATCGGGGCAAGACAAACCCCCTGCTGAAGTCTCAGGCTGAAAGATAAAGATTTGCTCCTCCTATAATTGAAACTCCAAACTGAGTTGCGCCCTCTTGGATGGCTGAAGAGACCCAATATTTTGGCCTCACTGCTAGGAGCCTCCAAATTCTATGAAACTAGCTCGAAGTGTAGATCCGGGCAAGAAAAACCCCCTGATGAAGTCTCCAACTGAATAGTAAAGATTTGCTCCTCCAAACTTATGAAACCCCTTTTTGTAGTGCACCCTCCTTCTCTCCAATTCGTGCCAAGCTCTAATAAATCAGATGGCAAGTAAACCTCTCTCCAAATATGCTAGGAATGATGGCTGAGGCCGTACAAAGAAAACCCAGAAGTCCAAATGCCCAAAAGCCTCCTCTACTTCCTGGATCGAACTCTTCTTCCTTCAATGGTGCGCCTCCCTTGCTGGAAACCTCCTAGGTTACGCACTGTTCCTTCTTAGATTGCTTGATGGTACCTGTAGCTGTTGTAGAATGGTGTGGGAGGAGTATTACACCTCCGAGACCAAGCTTGGATCAAGAGAGGTGGGATCTTTCACCACTGAATTGATCTCTAGGGTTTGTAGTCTCAAAACCCTCAAAACTCTTTGTGCTCAAGAGCCCAAATGCAAAATGTAATAATAATCCAGAATGAGTGAGAAGTGCACCCTTCCTTTCTTTTATACTCCAGATCTATTTCTCTGTTGAGTTAGTTAACCCCTGGGGTTAACTCCTAGCTTTTCCACACATGCTCTTTTCTTTCCTTTAGTTACCTTTCCCCCCCCAAAGTCAACTTAATAATATAACGTTGTGCTTAGGTAATGGATTTGGGTTGACTTTGTCCCCATGATGCATGAGACTATAGTCTAGTGGGGACAACTAGACTACTAAGTCTCTCAAAACCTCTTCATCAAGAGGTGGGGGACATTACAGTCTCCCCTGCTAGAAATTGCTTACCCACAAGCAATTCTGGACCTGTCTCCTTTAGCACATGTTCACCTTCCCAAGTAGCATCTTCTATGGGTAAATTCTTTCGCTTGACCAAGTATTCATTGATGCTCCTCTTCCTTAACCTCTTCTCCCTGACTTCTAATACTTCTTCTGGAATCAATATCAACTGCCCCTCTTCATCCAAGGGTGGCAGTTCCTCAATAGGAATGATGTGTTTACCTATGGCTCTCTTTAAGCATGACACATGAAAGACATTGTGTATTTTGCTGCCCTGTGGTAGATCAAGCTCATATTCCATGACCCCTACCTTTCTATTAACCTTGTATGGTCCAAAGAAGGGAGGTTGGAGCTTTTTTGCGCCACTCCTCTTAATGGATGCCTGCCTCTATGGTTGAAGCCTCAAGTAAACCAAATCACCAACCTCAAATGTGCGCTCCACCCTGTGCTTGTCTGCCTGTACATTTTGTTGATTCTATGCCCTTTGCAGGTGGTCCTTAAGTTCTCTGAGTATATCTTGACTCTGTTGAATCCAATCCTGAACCATGGGAGCCCTGCTGTCACCAAAGACAATCTCCACAAAGGAGAGGGGATCATAACTGTATAAGGCTCTGAATGGTGGCATACCAATAGACATATGATGGGTGGTGTTGTAGCAATATTCCCCCAAATGAAGCCACTTAACCCATGCCTTCTGCTGCCCTGACACATAATTTTGAAGGTAGCCTTCGACCCACTTGTTGACTATCTCCGTTTGGCCATCAATTTGAGAATGATAGCTAGTACTAGGGTTTAAGTCCGTACCTACCAACGTGAATAGCTCCTGCCAAAAGGTGCTCATAAACCTGTTGTCCCTGTCACTCACAATGGTTTTGGGTAAACCATGCAACCTGAAAACCTCCCTGAAGAACAAATATGCCACCTGTGTTGCACTGCAATCTGTGGCAATGGAAAAAAAGTGTGCAAACTTGGTTAACTTGTCTACATAGTTTTAAAAATTGGAACCGGCACCGGAACCGGTCGAGGGTCCAACTTGAACCATAACTGGAACCAATAATGAACCGGTCGAATCGGTTTCAATGAACTGGTTTTTTAAAAAATACATAAAATATTTAAATTTTAACAAAAAAAATATATTTTTAAGATTTTAAATCATGCTTCCAAAGCATTAGAGACAATATATCCAAAGTTTGCTCGTGAATATATCAAAACGATACCAAGTGAAATACATATCTAGAGATCGAAACATAAATACATAATCAAGGAGGCTCTAAATGGCATCTACAACATCAAATAACATACTAAGTTAGAGTCATTGATACTATAGGTGGGAATGCCAATGACAAATACAAAATAGCCATAGGGTAGATACTAGAACCGTAGATGGAAGAATCTCATAGCTGATGAGTCGTGACTGTCAGTAGTCCTCCATGTCATAATCATCAAGATTGGCATCACTACCACTACTCTCTCCTCCATCCTCCTCCCCTATATCCAATGCAATCAGTGCATTTGTTGATGTGGACTCTGGAGGATGACCCCTCAAGAGGATCACCATCATCAAAAGTGACCGGCTCTAACACTAGTTCATTAAGATCCAAGTTGGCTAATGCCAACTCAACACTGTTGTTCAAACCCATATCATTAGAAAACACATCCCACATCTTTGTCTTTCCCTTGAACCACTCTTCTCTCTGCCTGTATATAAGACGGAGGTTGGTGTGCACATACACTATTAAGTCACCTGACACGACGACAAAGAGAAGAGTTCAATAGAAGAGTTTATACTTGAGTGAAGGGTCCATTTTTACTGGGGTCGTGACAAAAGAGTTCAACAATCAATGCCACCAACATCAAGGTACATAAAGGGCTTGGTTCTCTTTTTTAAATGTCAGTTCCATACTCTCATACATGATAGAATCCAGTGGAAACATTGCAATCTTTCCAATCTTGAAATCTAGAAAACTGTTAAGTTTGTTGAATTTTGAATGGGACCTAAAATTCTACTTTCTCCATATGAAGTCCAATGAGGTTGGAACCACTCTCAAACATCTTGAAACTTAATGGTAATGTTAAAAATTTAAGTAAAAGGAGAGGATGAAAATGAAAGATAAAGGAGAATATCACTTTTACTTTAAGAATTTAACATTACCATTAATTACTAGGGTAGGTGAAATGGAGGGGGCGGGGACCTCTTTAAATAGCACATTAGTAAGGAAAAATAACCCTTAGCTGCACACCAAAACACCTTACAACTCCAACTTGCATGAGAAAACATGATCCAAGTACTTCTTTGTTACTTAGGTTTTAGGTTTTAGGGACCAAACCGGCCGGTTTGGTCATAAACCGATCGGTTCGGTTTATTGGCCGGTTTGAACCGGTCGACCATCAAACTAGTAAAACCGGTCGGTTCTGGTTCCGGGTCATCGGTTTTTAAAACAAGGCCTGCCTACCACCACAAAAATGCAATCCTTGTCTTGTGCCTTGGGCAATCCTGTGATGAAATCCATAGATATACTTTCCCATCTGTGCTAAGGAATGGGAAGTCGTTGCAGTAATCCTACTGGATGAGTGTGTTCATCCTTGTTTACCTGACAAGTGGTGCATTCCTTGATGTGGTGCATCACATCTTCCTTCAAGCCCTTCCAAGTGAATCTTTCCCTTATTTTCCTGTATGTCTTGATGAACCCTTGATGTCCTGCTATTGGTGAATCATGGCATGCTTGTAGCACTTTGGTTTTAAAGGTTGATTTGGGGACCAAGAAGATTCGGCCCTTGTAATATATGATTTCATCCACAATTCTGAAGTTGTCATCTTGTACCTGTCCATCCATCAATTCGCATGCAAACCTGTTTTTTGAGTATTCCACCAAAAGGTGGGCCTTCCAATCAACTGAAATGTCGGTCATAGCATAAATTGATGGTCTTCTGGATAATGCATCTACCACCACATCATTTTTCCCTTTGACAAACTCAATATCAAAGTCATAAGCCTGTATCTTACTAACCCATTTTTGTTGCCTTTCATTTAAGTCTTTTTGATCCAGAGAGTACTTGAGGTTGTTGTGATCTGTCCTCACAACGAATTTTTCCCCAACCAAGTATTGCCTGAACTTAGCCAATGCATGCATGATGGCTAACATCTCTTTGGCATAGATTGTGTAGAGCAGCTCTGGACCCCTCAGTTTTCAACTCTCATAGACAATAGGGTGCCTATTCTGCATAAGCATTGCTCCAATGCCCTCCCCTGAGGCATCACACTCCACTGTAAAGGGTTGTGCGAAATCTGGTAAAGCCAAGCCCAAACAAGTGCTCATCACCTTCTTCATTTTCTCAAAAGTCAACTGTGCTTCTGTACTCCACTTGAATGCACCCTTCCTGGTCAAATCAGTCAAAGGTGAGCAAAGTTGAGAGAAACCTTTGACAAACCTCCTGTAATAGCAACAGATGCCAAGAAATCCTTTCAATTCTGTGAGGGTCTTAGGTGTGGGCTAGTCAAGTATAGCTTGTATCTTCTCTTGGTGTACTTGTACCCCTTTCACCCCAATATGATGTATCCCAAATAGAGAACCTCTGTCATCCCAAATTCACATTTGGATTCCTTTGCATACAAAGATTGCCCTTCCATGATAGCCAGAATCTGTTCTACATGCTGAAGATGCTCCTCCCAAGTTTTGTTGTAGATCAATAAGTCATCAAAGAAGACTAAGAGGAACTTCCTTAATTTGCTTGTTAAAGACGTGATTCATGCAAGATTGGAAGGTGGTTGGCGCATTAATTAGCCCAAAGGGCATTACCAAAAACTCATAGTGACCATAGTGACATCTGAAAGTGGTCTTGGGCACATCTTGCTCCCTCATCTTTATCTGATGATAGCCAGAGCACATGTCAATCTTTGTGAAGTATACAGCCCCATGAAGCTCATCCAGTAGCTCATCAATCCTAGGGATGGGGTATCTGTTCTTGATCGTCTTTTTATTCAAAGCCCTGTAATCAATGCACATGCGCATGGTTCCATCCTTCTTTTTCACTAACACAACTGAAGATGCAAACAGACTGAAACTTGGCCTAATGTGGCCCATGTCTAACAGTTCTTTAATATCCTTCTCAATCTCATCTTTATATTTCTTTGGGTGCTTGTAAGGAGTGGTGACGACAGGTTTTGCTCCCTCTTCCAATTCTATGATGTGCTCAAACCCCCTATCTGGTGGTGCTCCTAGTGGAATGGGTTCAAAGATCTTGCTATGCCTGTCAATGATTCTTTGAATCTCTGGTGAGTAGTGAGTATCCCCTTTCTTATCCACTTGAACCGATATTCTACATTCTGCTGCATATGCAATGTCTTCCCTCCTGAAGATGGCCTCCATGCGCTTTGTTGTCACCACTCTAGGTGTGTTTCCTGTCATACCCCTGAGAACCACTTTTTCCCATTTTCCTCCGTGAAAAAATCTCCATGGTCTTGTAATTGGTAGCGATTGGCCCCAACGTACTAAGCCACTGAACTCCAAGGATGATATTAGTGTCTGGAAGATCCATTACATAAAAATCTTGTGCCAAATCATGTCTGCCCAATGTAAGCTTCATTCCTGGAATATACGTGTCACAAGGCATAGTGCGCCCCCCTGCTACCTCCACACGAAAACCTTCAAATTCAACTGTAGGAATATGCCTTCTTTGTAGTAGGGTTGAATCAATGAAGTTGTGTGAAGCACCCCCATCAATGAGAACTGAAACTTTCTGCCCCTGTAGCACCCCTCTCATCCTGAAGGTGTTGAATTTGGGTACCCCACTGATTGATGTTATCATTACCTTCTCATTTGCTGCAAGGTCTTGATTTGCATCCTCCTCATCTGCATTTTCTGTGGGATCTGCCTCCATGTTGTGTAGATGGTCGAAACCTTCCTCCTCATCATTAGAAACCACTTCAATGTAGTGAGCCTTGCCTTTGCCCATGCATTTGTGTGTTGGATCCCAAGGCTCTTTGCGCGTGAAGCACAACTGCTTCCTTCTCAATTCCCTCCTAGTAGTCTCATCCATTCTACCCCTTCCTCAGTCAAACCCCCTTTGGTCTCTTGCCCCTTGGTTCATGGGAGGTCTTTGGTCTCTTCCCCCTGGGTTTAGAGGAGGTCTAGGGGTAAATCTAGTCTTTGTTGTTGATCCCAAGTCCCTAGTCTTCCATATAGCATCCTATAAGTTGGTAGGCTTAAAAGCCTTGACCCAACCCTTTAAGGGTTCCATCAACCCCTCTGTGAAGAACATCATTAGTCTCGCTTGAGACACATCCTGCACCATAACTTCTATCCTCTGAAACTCCTCTATATATACCTCTGGTGACCTTGTCTGTCTGAGTTGGGTGAGTTCCCTAAAATGTAGCTTTGGATCCCCTTGGTCAAACTTGTCAATAAGCCTCTGTGTAAACTCTGTGTAAGCAGTGATCTGAGTGTGGCCCAGTGTAGTTAACCCATGGTACCACTAGTCCTGAGCTTACCCTCCATGTACATGGTGGCAAACTTGATGGCATCCATCTCTCTCATTAGGTTAAGTTGTAGGTAGGTATCAAGTTTATGCACCCAAGCTTGCGCAGTCACCTTGGAAGATCCATTAAAGTATGGGATTTCCATCTTGCCTGCCCTGCGCTCCAATTCATAGTTGTTTTGGTGATACTATTTGAGCTTACCCTTGAATTTGATCTCACAATATTGATCCAATGTGACTTGCCTTTGGAACCCTGCACTCAATGAGTTTTATTCCCTGGCATACTGCTCAAAATTGTCCTCAATTTCATCATGATAGTTGTGTTGTGGTTGGTTATCCAAAAATGTAGGTAGGTAGGGTCTAGGGGTAGTTCTACTGTGTGTTAGCCCCAAGGGGCCCCTCTTCCTAAATTCTTCCCCTCAGTGTGGTAGTGTAAGCTCTGCTCCTAATGAGGTCTAGTTTCCCCATGAGAATTGTTGGCTTCTTTGTTTGCATAGATTTCTGGCCCCTTTCTTGCATGGGTCAACTGTAATAGGACTTGCGCAATCTTATCCTGGCTAGCATTTACTCTCTCCAAGTTCTCCCTCATCTCAAAATATCCCCTGCGCATTGCCTTCTGGTTCTCCTGTAGATGGTGCACAAGTGCACTTTTTGTCTGATGTATGGATTGTTGTAACTCTTTTGCAAAACTTGCTAGAACTTGTGTCTCACTGTCCTCCCCTGAACCTTCCATTTCTGCCTCAGGCTCACCTGTCTGCTTTCTACGTCTACCCATATAGATACCACTAAACTTATGCATGTGCTAATCCCCACTGGTTGGGAGGATCAACGCTCTGATACCATTGTAATGTTCCCAAGCCAATTTTTTCGCTGGAAACACTAATTGTTCACTGTTTATTGTTGTTTAGATGTGTGTTTGTAGGTTTTCTCATGAAGTTGCGCATTAGGGTTTATGTGTATGATATTAAAGCATGTAGACATGGATCTAAAGATACATCATAAGGAAAGACAAGATACAACAAGAAACACCAATATGGAACCAAATAACTCAGATCTGACCTTTATTTAGATAATGTAGAGATTCTGATACAACATATCTACAGATCTGAAAGAATATCAATAAAAGCCTGCAATTGGAATAAGAGTTGCTACAAAATGCTCAAGACTGAAGATACAAGCCTCCAAAGGCAAGATAATAAGTTGATGCAAGGTACAAGATTAATTTCTTTCCTTCCTGGGTTCAGATCCAAATCCCCCTAGCCGAGTTGCGCCCTTCTAGATGGCTGAATAAACTCAATATTTCGGCCTTGCTACTAGAAACCTCCAAATACTCTGAAATTGGCTGGAATAGTAGATCAGGGCAAGACAAACCCCCTCCTGAAGTCTCAGGCTGAAAGATAAAGATCTTCTCCTCCTAGAACTGAAACCCCAAATTGAGTTGCACCCTCCTGGATGGCTGAAGAGACCCAATATTTCGACCTCACTACTAGGAGCCTCCAAATGCTATGAAACTGGATGGAAGTGTAAATCGAGGCAAGACAAACCCCTTGGTGAAGTCTCCAGCTGAATAGTGAAGATCTACTCCTCCAAACTGATGAAACCCATTTCTGCAGTGCGCCCTCCTTTTCTCCAACTCGTGCCAAGCTCTAATAAATCAGATGGCAAGTAAACCTCTCCCCAATTATGCTAGGAATGATGGTTGAGGCCTTATAGAGAAAACCCAGAAGTCCAGATGACCAAAAGCCTCCTCTACTTCCTGGATCGAACTCTTCTTCCTTCAATGGTGCACCCCCCTTGCTGGAAACCCCCTAGGTTGCACATTGTTCCTTCTTAAATTGCTTGATGGTACCTATAGTTGTTGTAGAATGGCGTGGGAGGAGTATTGCACCCCTGAGACCAAGCTTGGATCAAGAGAGGTGGGATCTTTCACCACTGAGTTGATCTCTAGGGTTTGTAGTCTCAAAACCCTCAAAACTCTTTGTGCTAAAGAGCCCAAATGCAAAATGTAATAATAATCCAGAATGAGTGAGAAGTGCGCCCTTCCTTTCTTTTATTCTCCAGATCTATTTCTCTTTTGAGTTAGTTAACCCCTGGGGTTAACTCCTAGCTTTTCAACACATGCTATTTTCTTTCCTTTAGTTACCTTTTCCCCCCAAAGTCAACTTAATAATATAACGTTGTGCTTAGGTAACGGATTTGAGTTGACTTTGTCCCCATGATGCATGAGACTATAGTCTAGTGGGGACAGCTAGACTACCGAGTCTCTCAAAACCTCTTCATCAAGAGGTGGGGGACATTACAGGCAAGGCCATGTAATATTATAATCTATCCCTACCGATTCCAGATAAACAAAATATAGAAAATGGCATATCCATCAGAAATTTTAGTAAATGTAAATAAGTAAATTGAACATGTATGCTTTAGCTTCTATAGAGTAGTATATTTTTTACAGTATTTGTCCTTCTGAAAATTCTTAAATATTCCCTACATTATTTAAAACGGTTTGAAGTCCTTAAGGTAATCCCAACCCTTCTTTTCCTAACAAATCGAGACTACCTATAAAATGTAGAGAAAATTCATGTGACAAATAAAAGGTGCTCTACCAATCAAAAGTAAGGAAAATCTCTTTTAAGAGATGTGTTTGCAGTTTTTCCATGCATTCTGCAAAGAGAGCTATAACAAATCAAACAAAATTTGGAGGCCTCCATCTGTTGCTTCATTCATAGTGCAGTAAGAAATATGCAAGGGCATATGGAAATATTGTATATTATTTGCAAAGAGATAACTTGCAAGCGCTAAGCAACCTTAAGAAAAGAAACAATAGACCTTATGCAGTCTTAGAATGAAGTCACCACTTCCTATCATACTATTCCATGGAAACAAATACCAGGACTTTGGACCCAACAAAAAATAGGGTTTCGTGTCTGCAGGCCTATTTTCTGCTATATGATTGGTGTAAACTAGATATTTTATGGTTGAGAACTCAAGTGTTTAGCACACACCTGAAGAACACAAAAAGAGTCTGTTGACCACCTATTTCAACTAGGGGGTCAACTCCATGTACTATGAAGATATGCACATGATGGTGCTACCAAGTTGAAGACTTGCTGGTTCTACAAGGCAGTTTTGGCTTTCAACAGTTATTTTTGTAATTGGAATTTCCGCTCCCCTGCGTGGGATAATAATGTAATGGGTCTGCATGGATCATAGTTTAGGTCAGTTGCCTAGGACTTCATCATTAAAGGAGTCCCTTTCATTGAGTGTTTTTTTTCCTCAGGTTATTAATTTGGCCTAACCAACCTTATTAATTTCCCTTGAGTTTTTCACTCCCACATAATTCTCCAAAGTGGTGAAAGGCGTTCTAATGATCGAGCCCGTGGGGTAACTAAGGTCTAGGAGTATTGTAAATGACCATGCTAGACATTTCCTAGAGTCTCGCGGAATTCCATTAAGTTTTGATAGGATTTTTTAAATAATTAAAATTCCCGCAAACTGGGGATTTTTAATTATTTTTTATGTAAAATGTAAAAAAGTGGTCATTGGGGATTTTGTATAGGGGTATGAGTACTCAAATCAAATGGTTCATGAACCCCTACACCCTTGGACCAAGTCTCAGCTCATTGGACAAGTTTTGCTAGGCCATTGTTCATGAGGAGTCAAAGTCGGTCAAAAATCAACATGTAATTGGCTTAATTAAAATGGCCAAATTTTGTAAAAGTCACTAAAGTCATGAGAGAGAGTGGGAAAAATATCCCAAATGCATTTCCTAAGTTGGGAAAATGATTTCCAACTTAGAAAGACCCCCTTTGCTTAGCCCACAAACCACATTGACCGTCTCCCTAGAAGAGGGGCACCCCCCTTTGCTCAATAATTCACGAAAAATAAAAAAATATACCATGGGGGGGCCCAAAACTTTGGTAAACCTCCCCATTCATCCCCACTACACTTTTAATTAATGGGAAAGGGGGTTTCCCCCTTCCCCACTCATCCCTCAACCCTCACCCTCCTCTCTTGACCCAAAAGTGTGCCCCCTTGATGAGACCCTCTTCCATTGGATTAGTGCCACTTGGAGCTCATCCAAGTGGGCTCTCTCCTCACCTTCTCTTATAAATTGGACCCTCTCCTCCTCATTTTCTCATCTATTTTCATAGCAAGTCTACTATACCAAAATTTCTCCTCTCTTTTCCCTCACTCTCTCATGCTCTCATGTGTAAATCTTGTTACAAGTATTTGTAGCAACATTTTGGTGGATAATAAAGGAAGCTTTGGAGAATCTATGGTGTGCATTGAGAGTCTTCTTGGTGCCTTCATTGTGTTTTTGTGAGGTGATACATTTCCATTTCATTTTTTGCATTTTGTTTCACTAGTTCTACTTGGAGACTCAAGCAAAGTATTTTGCTTGGGTGATATTAGTAGTAGTATTGCTATTGATCTTGTGGTAGTTTCTTATTAAGTTTGCAAAGTATTTTACAAGCTTTTTGGATGCTCTCAACTCCATGTTTCCTTGTGTAGCAAAGACAATCTTATTTTGGGAATCACTAAAGGATTGAAGGATTGGTTTTAGAGTGGAAAGCCAACTCTTTTCAATCATCCAAAGTTTCAAGATTTATCTAGCTTTCTTTTCCTTCTTTTCTTCATTTCTAAATGTTGTTATGATATAGGATAGACACTAAAGATTTCACTATCATTTTCAAATTTTTTTTACTTAAATTTATGTATCATTGGGCTAATCAAACTCAACAAGTTCTTGGTGTTTTGTAGCATTTTCCACAAAAGTATACCTTGCTGAATTTTTATGCAGATTTCTAGCAACAAGGAGGGAATGCTACTAGTTTGAGCCCCAAAGGCCTCCAAAAGGCATTTTAGAGTTGTGATATCAAATCCCCATCCTTCTCACTCTTCTAAGTCATTGTAAGCCACCCTTGAGAGTCTCTTGGGTGTGCCTTCTCTCAATTTTATATCAAAAATCTGATATTGTAATAGTTAGAATAAATCACCCACACCTTGCAAAGAGAGTGGCCTAAGCCATCCTTGCAAAATCGTGAAGGCTAGAGTAGATTTGCTTTCTTGCTTTTCCTTTTACACCCACCTTGGCCAAAATGGTAGGCATTGTGCTTCCACTTGTGCCATTGTTGTGGGGTTGCAACTTATTTCTAAGTTTTTCATTTCTTTCATAGTACCCAACTTGGTCAAAACGGTAGGCATTGTGCCTCCACTTGTGCCATTTTTGAGGTTGTTTTTGCTTTCTAGTAATTTTAATTCTTTTATTACACCCACCTTGGCCAAAACGGTAGGCATTGTGCCTCCACTTGTGCCATTGTTGTGGGGTTGCAATTTCATTCATTTTCTAAAGCAAACTGATAAAGCATTTCAATTTATTTAATTTGCCCCACCTTGCAAGAGATTGGCATAAGCCATTCCTTGCAATAACGAAAAGCTTGTATAATCTTAAAATCATTGCTAAAGTAATCTTTTTGTTCCCCATTTTTGCCATGTATTCTCTCCCCTTGCTACTTTGTGGATCCTGGGTGACAAGAAAGGGCAAAGGTTGGAGGTTTAGTAATTAGGCATCCAACCACTTATTGTTTTCACCATAAAAAAAAAGGCTTGAGGAAGATACTTGGGGTGCTAGGTCAGGGATGATCTCATGACACTAGGTGTCCCCCGGGTTGAGTACATTTGGTCTTTGGATTTGACATGTGGAGCTAGGGTAAGGCCTTGTTTTCCTTGTTTATTGAGCACCCAACACTTTCTTTTGGTTGAGAGAATAACGGTTTTTGGGTAGTCACATAGTCTAGGATTCAATCTATCACATCTAATCCCCTTAATCAAAGAGAGACTTAAAATTTACTAAAATTAACCTACACACTACATTCACAACATTGCAATCTCATTTTCAAAGGAATTCATTTCACAACATAGCGTCTCAAGTTTACTTTTCAAGCAATTTCAAAGTTGTGTTATTCATATTCAAGCAAGTCACTTTCAAGCAAATTTACCTTTCAAGTTTTGCAATCATATTTTAAGGCAATTTACCTTTCAAATATTTGACATTTCAAGCAAGTTACTCTCAAGCAACTCACTTTTCAAGCAACATCTTTCATTGTGGATATCTCATGTTCATTGGTTTAGGATCTTACTTCTCTTTTGTATAGTTGTGATATCTTTTAGGTGGTTATTCTTTTATTTCATGATATGTTTCAATTATTTTGTTTATGAATTGATGTAAGTTGAATGTTTCATTATCCAACTATTCTTTAGTTTCTTTTATGCATTTTGTGCAATTATCTAATTTGTCATTTTCCTTGTAAGTTATCTTTCCATATTCAATTTGTATGTTTCAATTTGTAATCATCTCAAGTATAAAGTAATTTCTTGTTGTATCCTATAGCATTGTTTATTTCTTGTATAATTGTACTTAATTCTTTTGTTGTATAATCTAATTGACCCCTTGCCCAACCCTTAGGCACTAGTCTTAGTTGACCTTAGGGAAAGGTTTGATTTTCATTAAAAGACTTGCATTTGCATTGTTGCTTCCCATATAGGCTAGCTCCCCCTTACCTTTAACAAACTAAAATTGACTCCTAGAATTCACTTAATAATTCACATAATAACTAGGGTCTACCCCCCTTTGGCTTCCCTAGGAGTAAGCCTAGACGGAAGAAGTTCAAGTCGAGGTGACAGTGGGCTTGAACTTGGGCATTGTGCCTCCAAGGACACACTAAGTAGATTGGACTTAGTCCATGTTAGCAAGTGTGTATAAGGATGACAACGAAGTCTTCTCTCCCTCTCTAAATATATTTGTTTATCTTTATACACCTTTGTCATTTCTATTGTCACTCTAAATGCACATTTATAAGGTCTTATGTTATGCCCACTTTGTTGTTGCTCCTTGCATCAGACTAGAGACTAAAAGGTCTTCCTAGACATTGGGCTTTCATATTGTGAATCTTTTTCCAACATCATTGGATGTTATGTTCCCAGTAATGGCCTGAAAATATGCCATGTTCATGTTACAGTCTTTGTGATAAAGTACACATTTAATTGTCGTATTAGTACTTCAAGTATTTAAGTTAGAAAGTACACATTGGAATAAAGTCAATTTATTGTGACTTTGGTTTAGATTAGACATTTAATTATTTTCTAATTTTGGGAATATGAAGTGAACAATCATTCCCTCTATGTATCTATTATCGCTTAGACACTCCCTAAAGGAAAAGTCCAACCTTTGATGCGAGGGAAAGCCTAAGCAAACTATCAAGTGAATCACTACCTATATGATTCACTCCACACTTTAGGCTAGGAAAGACCGAGCCAAGGGGGGATACCACATGATCAAGTTAAGTCCTATTGTTATAGTTTTAGAAGAAGTGAGGCAGAGGACTAGACACGATACCACATAGCACATTCCTCTCAAATCTACGCAATCAACAGGAAAACTAGTGGTTGAAGGGGGCCTTTCGAGAGCCAAAAACTTGGGGGATGCCAAGTCCCCAAATCTTGATTAGCGAAGGTAAGAGAAACAATTACGGTAACCTGCTTGCAACGTCCATCTAAGGAGCAAGTACCCCCACACAAAAGAGCATCGTCCCTAGGATCTGAAATGACGATTGTGCGTCTTTCTCAGGTACCATGGGAATTCCCCCCTCCCTGGAGTCATCTATAAAGGTATCCTAGGATAGGTCACTAAGGTCACCACTTCACATTCAACAACTGGGCGGAATAGTCATAGGTCAGGACTGTTATCCCCATTTTGTGGGGTAACTAAGGAGATCATGTCTCGAGGCCCTCAGGTTGTAGATATGGAGTACCGAGAGACTACATGACTAGCAGTATCCATTTGCACAGATGGAGACCCTTCTCACCACCACAGAGGTCGTAGATTTTCAGATGGCATCCACCACACCAGCTAACTTCCGAGCGGCAATGGGCCTTACTCCATGAGGTACAAGTTAGGTATTATGGTAAGTGTCATTTCAACATTTGAGGCATTTGAGTATGTTGTATCTTAGACTGCTTTAGATTTCATGACATATGCTTGGACATTATGCCTTTTCCCTGTTTCACCTTGTTGGTTGACATTGTGCCATAGTAAGTGGTCTTTCTTGGGAATGGGTTTGCTACTAGGAACTCCCTTGAAGATCCATCGTACCGTTCTTGACCATACTTACCACTTTTCATCACTTAAACCCCTTGTTTCCTTATCTCTTGGGATTTTAGGGTGTATTGACCCAAGAAGGGGTTGTCCCTCATTCTATGGGAAGAAGGGGTTGAAGGCCCAAAGGGATTGTTGTTGGGTAAAACACAAAAGCCTATATATAAACCTTCCAGATGCTTCGCCCAAGGGATTCCCCAAGAAAGCAATGAAACACTTATCTGTAAGAAAAGGGGGACCCACAAGAATAATGATTATGAATGCTTAAAGGGTTAGTTGGAGGATAGGAGGTCTCATCACGAGTCGACCTATCATGATCATGGATATTTAGTGGTATGACATTACCATCATCTGGCCACCAAGCCACGATAATGGCTCTCAGTTGCATGGTTGAGAGAAAAGGGATCTCATCATGAGCCATCCTTCTCATTTCTGCTAGGTATTTGTGAGTGACAATGTCATTATCTGGACACCAAGCCAGGACATTGGCCTTCAACTCGTCCTTAAATTATGAAAGAAACAAAGAATGACAAAACTATGGGCTTGGAAAAATTGCATTTGCAAACGAAGGTGCCACACACCCTTTACAAAGGCACCCATGAATGAGACACTACAACCCCTTCTATGTCATGAACCCCATGCCCATTGAGTCTTGACTCTTAACCACTTCATCCACTTTACATGGCTTAGAGAGGGATCCCTTGGAAACACTCCTTGACTTAGGGCAAGATCTACCCAATAGGACACCTCGTCAACCGTCCCATATCCAAGCTTGGCAAGTTGCATAATGTCTTGGAGCACTTAATGGTTTGATAGGGTAATCTTTGATGTGCATGCTTAGGTGGCTCATTTATTGACTTGATTTACTTATCATGATATTTTGACTTGAGATCCTTGGAGGGCGTGCTTATTTGTCTTTGCAGGACCTAGTTGGTGGACAATTTTGGAGGAACAAGCCTAGCTTGGGCTTCCATGGGGCTTCAAGTCCATAGGTGGATGCCAAGGGCCCACGTGTTGGATGAGAGAGACATACCTTCGGAGGCTTAGAAGACTTTGTAGACGACATAACCTAGCCCTCACATGCCAAACGTTTTTCCTAGGAGAGGCAAAACGTCACCTTTGGAGGCATGACGTCACCTAGGAGGGCTAGGGTTTGGTGGTGAGGTTATCATTCATTGGCACAAGGACGTTTTGAGGAGAATGAGGCTTTGACCATGAAGAAAATTGTTAGGATATTTAGACACTTAGGAGTTAGTAAGATCTACTTGGTCTATTGTGTCGTTAGGTAAAAGTGTGTTTTCTAGTGTGTTTCTTTAGTATGCATTAGTATGCATTTGTAGTTAGGAAATCCGATGGTCACGATATGTTCCCGACATAGAGTGATCTGACGGTTCATACT
>JASDQU010013853.1:220627-230902 GCA_032191745.1 Picea mariana | reverse complement strand
TTTCCGGAATTTTGATTTCAATGTATAGGTAACTTAGAGTTCAAGCTTCTTTCTTTCATGTTCCTCAATAGGGATGTAGCTTTGTTTTGAGGTTTGGTAATGCCCAATGTTCAAACTAATATTGATATATAGTCTTAGCTTCTTGTCATAATTTTCCATCAATTCTACTAGCTACGCTTAGGAGTTTGAGATATCAAGAAAAATACATAAAAATTGACAGAAGTTTCCATGTGGATCTACAACATGAAGCATGACAGTCAAAAAAAGATAACTTAAGTGGTGTGCTACTAAAGGTAATTGTTTTTCTAGTTGGAATGTGAATTAAATCATGAGCATGGAGCCAATGGAATGCTCAATGCATCGGCGGACTGCACATAAGACAAAATTGATGCCAATGTTGTGTGGACTCAACTTTGATTATGGCTCTTGTATTCACTATGAACAAACTCTATTGTTTCTTGTAGAACAGCTCAAAGAAATTCGAAGCATGCTAGACACATAGAATGAGGTTATTCATTGAAATTTCTTCATAAGAAATAGTCACAAGGTGAGTTCTGCATACCACCTCCTAAAAATGACCACAATCAAGATGCCCAATCTTGGAAAGACCAAAAAAACCCATGTTTTCATCAATAAATACTTCTGGAAAAATGTAAATTGATTCCAAGTGGAGATTTCATCCATTATAGATTAGCTAATAGCTCATTGAAGAAAATGTAATTTGCAAACTTTTCAAAGATCGGTAATTATCCAGAAAAATCTCATTTGCTTCTACTAAATCTACCATGGCTTTCCTAAGCCTTCAAAGAAATGGATGTTTGGAAAAATTATGGGCTACAAGAATGTTTTCCACAAYGGCTTCATAATATGAATAGAAATACATTAAATAAGCCTCAAAAMATAGGAAACCAAAATAGGGAAACAAGATTCAYTGGAATTTWWTTTTCYTGGGAAACCCATTACAAAAGGTGAGCTATGCATGCCCAAGATTCACATGAATTGTTACTCACTAGAAAAATAAAGATGGTCATGGCTCAGATATTCCTTCACTCATCGTAGACAAGCTCCTTGATTCCTTCATCCATCAATATTCAAGCAAGCTATACTCTTCGAGCTCTCACGTCCACAAACTTCCCAAGTTCTCCTTCAATTCCCCTTCCATATCCTCTTTCATTTTCCTCACTCCAACATTCATTGTTTTAATGGAATTCCTTTGGAATACCAACCATCACAATGGTTCACTTCCACTTCCCACTTTTCCAAAAAGACAAAATACAATTAAAATAAAATAAAAAGATAAGATTATTGCAAATATTACAAAGGTGTGACAAAGATTCAATTTGGATCACACCTCCCCATTTGAAGGATTTTGGTCCTCAAAAGCTTCAACTCCCTTCAATCTTCTTCTCTGATCATCAAGGACACTCTGGAAAATCTCCAAGAAAGGGTGCCTTAAATAAAGGATGGAAGATAAGAGTTTAATCAGGGATGACTTTGGCATAAGCTTGTTGTCCACCTCATGGACAGAAATGGCATTCACTGATGCAATAGGTTGTTGGAAAACAACTACTCCTTGGGTTGCACATGCAAGCAACTCCTCTTTACCCTTGACCTTGACTCTCCAATCTTTCTTCTTGGTTATTCAAGTATTGGGATGGAGTTATAGGTGAAGCCTCTACCATTTGGCTTCACAATGTCCAGTCAATATACAATACTGGAAATAGTTCCTACATGGGTTGCTTGGCCTTCTAGAGTGCCAACAATTGTTAGCCTTATCACCCATTTTCTTGCAATATAAACAAACTATTGTTAGCCTTATGACCCATTTTATTGCAACATAAACAAACTATGTCATACTTCTTTGATTTTTGATGATGCTTATTAGTTTGGTTGATTGGTCCCCCACGAGTTGGATCAAATATGGATATTGGAATCATCTATTTGTTTCCCTCTTCCAAGATTCTAGATGAATATTTGAGTGGCTTGATACACACTATTTTTCTAGCTACCTTTTCCTCCATGGGAATGGATTCTCTTTTGGTTCATATTGCCTTTACGAAGGTGGTTTGAGTTGCAATGGTGTTGGCTTCTTATCCACTGAATCATAGGCCTTCACGCTAGGGAATTTGTTGAGCTACAATGGGGATCATAATCACTTGGCCTTCCTTTCCTATCCCTTGGCCATCATATCTCATTTGTCTCATGATATTGGAATTAATGCCTCTAGTGTGCTTCTCAAAGTCATTAAAGGTTTCTTGAGAAAGGATATTATAAGGTGGGTTTACCATGCTTGCCTCCATCATGGTACTAGCTTCATAAATGGAAATGGAAGGGGCTTTCTTGGTCTCTTGGACGACTACTTCTATATTATTCAAGGCCTCTCCCTTTCCTGCCAAGTCCCAATATAGTTTAGCAGTGACTTTGGTGAACTTCTCCTCTTAGTAATTATCTATCTCATTGAATTTCTCCCCCAACTGCAAAAGCTACACTCTAGTCCTATCTATTTTTTCCCTCATGGAGGTGACACTTGGAAAGTTCTTACTCCAACTCATCTGCTCTCTGCTTCCAATACTGAATTTCCTCTTGAATCTACATGTTGAAGTCTCTCAACTTTTCTAGCTTCTCCCTATTCAAATATTTTCCCATGGTAGTTTCTTCAAGGTCTCTAATGAACTTTATTTGATACCATTTGACATGTAAATGGTGAGCCTATATCCTGGTTATTTCATAAACATGGACCATTTGCAAATTTTTCATTTCAATGTTTAGGTAATTTAGAGTTCAATCTTTTTTATTTCATATTAATTGATCGGGATGTAGCTTTGTCTTTTGGCTTGGCAATGCCCAATGTTCAAACTAATATTGATATATAGCCTTAGCTTATTTTCATCATTTTTCATTGATTCTACTATGCATTCTTAGGCATTTTAGATAGCAAGAAAAATACATAAAAATTGATAGAAGTTTCCATGTGGCTCAACAACATTGAATCTTGAGAATCAGAAAAATATAATTTAAGCAATGTGTTGCTAAAGGTAATTGTTTTTTTGGTTGGAATGTGAATTAAATCATGAGAATTGGATCCATTAGTATAGTCAATGCATCGACGGACTATGCATACGAAAAAATTGATGTCAATGTTATGTGGAATCAACTTCAATTATGGCTCTTATATTTACTAAAAAAACTCTATTGTTTATTGTAGAACAGATTATAGAAATCCAAAGCACGCTAGACATGTGAAATAAGGTTATTCATTAAAAATTATTCATAATAAATAGTCACAGGGTGAGTTCCACAGACCACCTCCTAAAAATGACCACAATCAAGACACCTAGGCTTGGAAAGACCTAAAAAACCTTGGTTTTCATCAATAAATACTTTTGAAAAATGTAAATTGCTTCCAAGTGGATATTTCATCTATTATATATTAGCTAATATCTCATTGAAGAACATTTAATTTGCAAACTTTTCAAAGATCGGTAATTATTCAGCAAAATATCATTTGCTTATGCTAAAGTTGCCAAGGATTTCATATGCCTTCAAAGAAATGGATGTCTGGAAAAAAAATACCAGCTAAAAGCATGTTTTCCATAGTGGCTTCATAATATCAACAAAAACACATTAAACAATCCTCAAAACATAGGAAACTAGAATAGGGAAACAAGATTTAGTAGAATTTATTATGCTTGGGAAACTCATTACAAAAGGTGAGTTATACATCCCCAAGATTCTCTTGCATTGTTACTCATTAAAAAAATGCAAATGGCTATGGCTCAGATATGCCTTCGCTCATCATGGACATGATCCTTGACTCCTTTGTCCATCAATATTCAATTAGGTTGTACTCTTTGAGCTCTCACCTTTGAAAACTTCCTAAGTTATCCTTCAATTCCCCTTCCATCTCCTCTTTCCTTTTCCTCACTTCAGCCTTAAATGTTTTAGTGGGTTTCCTTTGGAATACCAACCATCACAATGGTTCGCTTCCACTTCTAAATTTTACAAAATTACAAAATACAATTAAAAAAAAGGATAATCTTATTACAAATTTTACAAAGATTTGTCAAAGATCCAATTCGAATCATAAATAATCAAAAAAATTACACCAACCTAGATTCACCTCAATAGATTTGAACCCCCTTGGTACTTGATAGATCCAAAGTTAATATGGATGTACACTAGTATAGGAAAATGTTGATTACTTGGGAAGAGGTTGACTCTTTAGATTCAAAGTTTAAATTATTTTTGGCAACATCATCCTGTAGTGTAAAAATTTCCAAGGCATTAAGAAATGGAAGACACTCCTTTTCACCATGTAGTTCTTGGTGCAATTGACACCAATACTCCATAGTGATGTCATCAAGATCATTCTATTTGTTGGTAGGTAAGGGTATTTCCCTTAAAGTTGAATTATTACATATTATTTCGGTTAATTGTTCTACTAAATTGAAATTTGTTGCTTCTCGAAGACCCTTTTCCTACCTTCTTATACAAAGTGATGAAGTCATTGCAAATTTTTTGTAAAACCCTTTTCATCTGTTCTATCTCAATCTCGGGAGTCATTATATTTGCGGTGGTGTTAGTAGCATACTTTAAAGGTAGGGATAATGTTTTTCCCATATTAGCATTTGGGGAAATAGTTTGCAACTATGTGACATTCAACCCTGGAATATATTGTTGGGAGGACATTTTTCAATCTTGAATGCCACGATATAGTCTTCCCTAAGAGCCTAAATTTAGACCCTTTTAATGAGTACGGACATTATGGAAACAAAAGTCCCAAGGTAAAACTCCAAGATCATCTAATCTAAAAGACTTTTTTTTCTAGATTATTGAGGTATAAGGTCTGGAATTTTTTGATTAATTATGAACCTTTCCTTTAGGTTGTATTTCCAACTTAGTAAGTTGTAAGGACATGTTGATGTTCAGATTGTTCAAGATCTCATCAACAACCTCATGAGGATAAATCCCCCTATGTTTTTAAAGAGGTGGTACTCCTTTGTTATTGCTTAAAATAAATTATGAAAATACAGTTTAAAATATATACAAAGTATATTCACAAAGAAAGGTTCTTGAGGAAAGGTCTAGGAACTTATTCAAAACATAAATATTATATATTTACAATAATATACATAAATAAGGAAAACATCATGCAACATTAACACATTCCTTACATCCATCACAATATAAGCAAGATTTGGTCACATTCATAAGACATAAAGATATAAGTCCACAACATAGAGAACTTTAAATGAGTATCACATTTAAAATTGAAAGAGAATATGATAGGAACACTCCCAAATATCATACTTGGAAATTCAAAAGTCTAAGAAATCATTAAAGGTGTGCCCCGATATAGTTCTCTGGGGAATTAAAAAAAAATTGTCTAGTTTTACAATGAAAAGTAAAATTAAAATGAATGCGTTCATCCAAATGGACTGGGATGGGGCTCCCATGGACCTTAGAAATATAGACCTAAACTGTGATGGAATCTCTCCCCTTTTCATTTTCTTGTCGGCGTGTCTTTTATACTTTCATTTTTTGGAACTAATTGATCAGTTGTAACTACTTATTCTGGATTTGATTTAGTTATTTTAATTAAAGCGTTCTTTAACCAATTTTCAATATATTCTCTCAATGGTGTCATGGTTATTTCTTGTCTCACTTGAATATCAAATAATGAATTTTTTAGAGCTTTAAAATATATCAAGATTTGATGAAGGGTACCGTCAATGTCATCATTTTTATTCACATAACGAACCATCCAACTCTCTACCTCTATCTTTGAATATTCGGTTAGGATGTTGAAATTTTTTGTTGATGCAATATTTAATGAGTCAATATTTCATTCCATTTGTTCCTTTGACAAGAGTATTGAATTCATAATTAAGTGTGGGTATTCCACATCTTCATTCGACCCAACTAGTTATAATTCAATCAATTTTAAATATAATTCAATTCATAATTAAGTGTGGGTCTTCCACATCTTCAAATGACCCAACTAGTTCTAATTCAATCAATTTTAAATATAATTCACCTCTTTTTACACTTATGACATCACACTCAACTAGCATTTCCTTTAAACTTTTTATTATATTTAACCAACATGCCTTTAATTGTTTTATATGGATTGGCGAAGATAAATCCTCTTCTTTTCTCCAGAATTCACTAAGACCTAAAACCTTTGCAATAAAAGTAGAAATGGCCCCTTTGTAAACTTCTTCATTGTTTTCAAGGTCTGCTTGAAGATATTGCCTGAAATCTGTCATTCTCGAGCCTAGAGAAACAAAGTTGGTTTCCAATTCCTAGGTTTAAAGAATCGAGGACATTCTCTTTTGGATGTTTTCACCGACATATCTCCTTACAGAAGTAAGCAAACTTGATGTTCCTTTTAGTCTTAAGCTTGATTATAGTCTTCCTTCAATAGTTCTCAAAGGCTTCATGGTGTCAATAGGACTAGAAAACAGTGGTGGGGGCATCATTGAATTTTGAATTCTCCAACTCTATCTTTTAAAATAGAATTTTCATTCTCTATATCTCCAATTGACATTTTTAAAGCTTCTCATGTGGCCTCATGAAATTCTATGATCTTTCAGGGTGGAACCCCTTTAAAGTCAAATTTTGAATTCCATTTTTCTTGAATTTTATTATTTTTTGATTTAACCTTTTCGATGACTAACTTTCTTGATTTTTATTAAATGTGGAATTAGGCAAGGTAAGTGATTCTTCTTTGAATATGATTAGCTCTTGAGTGGAAAAATCTCTTGCAATCATTATGATTTCTTGTAGCCTATGTTCTTCACCTTCGAATTCAATTTCTTCAGTGTTTACATCAAGTTCCATATCTTCTGAGACAATTTCATCTCTAGGTATGTCTTCACTTTCTCCCTCTTTATTTGTACCTATTTTACTCTTACTAGAAATTAGGAGTTTGTGTGGATTTTCTAGATTTCCATTAGGAGGTTTTTGTTCTCCTCCATCATCATAATTATCCATCGGGGACTTTCTTTGTTCTTGACCTAAATTATGGGGTTTTCCTTTGGGTAGGCCAATTTTTTTAGAAATATTTGGGGACTATGAACTTCTCTCATTCAAAACTCTTCTTGATGTTTGTGTTGATCAGTTATGCTAATGACTGTCTCAATATCTTCTTGCAAATTTTCCATGGGTAACCCTTGAGGGTTTTGACTATCACCTTCTTCTTCTCCAAATAAGAATGTTTTGGAAAATGACACACCATATCCTATAGATGCCATTTGTTTCATAAATAACTAACTAGGGTCGAAACCCTTGATTTCATTTTCTTTCTTGAGATTGAATAAATTAAAATGAGTTGAGATTTTATCAAGATGGGTAATGTTTTTTACAGTTATATCCCCAATTTTCCATGGTAATGGCATGAACTATTTTTTCCTTTTCTCGTTAAATAATTGAACCCAAAATTTATATTGCTTACATATCTCAACTATAAATATTTTATTAGAAACATAGTATGGTATATATGAAGGTTTCTCATGCAAACAATAGAGTCTAAAAACACTGAAATTTTCCATGGCTTCAAAACTTCCCTTCTTGTCTAAGAAATATGAAGCTTCTGGGGATAATCTTGATGTTTTAGGTCCATGAAATATCCTTTTGAAAGATGATATAAAAGAATTGTTCACTTCATAGAAGTGACATGCAGCTTTTTGTTTCCAAAATGCAGGGTGATGCAGACCCCCTGCCTCTCCCAGGGTCCACTGACCTCCCGGTCTAAGGATCGTTCGAAAACTGGAGTTGGATTGACTCTTAGTGATCTGGATTATTTTCGGCACAAAATGAGAGCAGAGATATAATAAAGAAATCTATAGAGATATATTGGATATCCAATAATATAACAGAAATGTATCAGAGATGCAACCATAAACACAGAGATACAGTAATAAACAATTTTCTATTAATGAGCGAAAATGTACAAAGACTATAAAAATACAGAGTGAAAGACTCACTAGAATGGTGGCAGCTTATCTCTGAGAAGAGATGTGTCCGCTACTCACATTCGCAAGAAGATGATTTTACAATGAGGCTCCAAAGTCCTTTTTCTCATAAATAAAATCCAAAACCCTAACCCCGGGAGATGAAAAGCCAACAGTTTTTTGGACCCCGTTTTGGGTAGTTTGGTGTACCAACTTTCCAGGGGCGTAACTTTGGAATACAATCTTCGTTTGGGGCACACGATAGATCGTTGGAAAGGTATCGTCGAGGAGATTCATTTTCGGGGCTCAATCAGAGGCTTTGGATATCATTGAGAATCTCTATCCTGAAAAACCTTCATTTAGGCCCTTAAAATGGCCCCGGAAGTTTAAAACTTCTAAAAATAGTAAATTGCCAAAATTGCTAGAAAATTGTTTTGAGTGAGTTGGAAAAGATGGGTGGCCACCGATATCCACCTGGATCAATCCTTCCTCCTTAGGAAGAAATGGTATCCATTGCGTTGAGTTCCTGGGGGAGAGGGAAAAGATTTTGTTGAATCTGCATCTTGATGAGTTTCTTTCCTTGTTGGAGAAGTTGCGTTGCTTAACTTTTTGAAGGTTTTCACGAACCTGTGGCTAGAAGGGTTGGACATTTTTAACCACTCTAGCTACATGAGATGTCTGTGTGAAAAAGGAATCTTTACACTTTGTTGCAGTCTTTTCAACCTACTTATGTTGGATAGAAGGTTCTTGAGCCAAGGCTGAAGTGGTTGCAGTATCCTTTTGTTCACCTTTTGAACAGATAGTGAAGAAGTTGAATTTTGTAGTATGGGATACTACCTTGCAGCATTGTTTAGGTGAGATAGTAGTCGGAACCACCTCTGGTATCTTGTAGAAATGACCCCCCATAGTAACAATGACACTACGAGGTCGAGACCCATAGATAGCATGGTGCTTCCACATATATGTCTATCCCAAGAGAACATCACAGACATCCAACGGGGCGACATCACATAATACCTCATCTTTGAAGGGATGGATGTCATATGAAAATTGGCACTACTGATTGAAATGAAGATCTCATCCTTGGTGAAGCCACCCGATGTTGTATGGTTGTGGGTGTGGTGTTTTCGACAATCCCAATTGTTTGATGACCTCTGCTGAGATGAGGTTCTTCTAGCTCCCGCTATCAACAATAAAATGTAGTGGGGTCCCCTTCACCCACATATGTGAATGAAAAATGTGCTCCCCCTATTCATGATATGTTGGTTCTTCCGGTTGAATTGTTGCGGTCACGACAATAGTAGTGGCGTCAACATCGATGATCTATCTTCTGTCAGTATTTTCTTAATCAGATTCTAAATCAGGGTTCGACTTCTTATCTTTGATTTCGGCCACCAATGATTGTTTTGATCGACATTCAACAGTGTTGTGATAGGGGATTTTTTGGAAATTGAAAAATTTTCCAATGTCCTTCTTCATCTTCTCATGACCCTTCTTTTCCTGTGGCTTGGACTGGTTTTTGGGAGACTATTTGTTAGGGTCATCTTTACCACTGATCCAGATTATTTTCAGCATGAAATGAGACCGGAGATATAATAAATAAATGTACAGAGATATCTCAGATATCCAATAATATAACAGAAATGTATCATAGATGCAACCATAAACACAGAGATACAGTAATAAACAATTTTCTATGAATGAGCGAAAATGTACAAAGACTATAAAAATACAGAGTGAAAGACTCGCTAGAATGGTGGCAACTTATCTCTGAGAAGAGATGTGTCTTCTACTCACATTCCCAAGAAGATGATTTTACAGTGAGGCTCCAAATTCCTTTCTATCATAAATAAAATCCAAAACCCTAACCCTGGAAGATGAAAAGCCAACAGTTTTGTGGACCCTATTTTGGGTAGTTTTTTGTTGTTGGCCCTTGACCAAGTTTTGAAGAATACTTGGTCCTATTTGACCATTTTTGGGACTGCGACATCTTGCCAAAGATGAAGCGCAATGTGAAGTGGAAATTAGGGAAGCAAGACCTATTTTTGGGTCCCTTTTAGGGTTTTGGGTTGATGTAAAGGGAAAGGGATGTCGGCTTGTGGGTTTACCCATGCTTAGGCCCATTTTGTAATCTATAAATAGATACTTAGGAAATATAAGAGGAGAGAAGGAGGAGGAGGAGTAGTACATCTATGTGATGTATAGCTAAGGCTTAGTGATAGTAGCTGGATCTGTGTGATTGGAATTATATTTCAAGTGCTATGTGCATGATTGTAAGGAGATTGAAAAGCTAAGTGAAAGTTGTTGTAGTGTTGTGTTG
>JASDQU010013853.1:151235-170144 GCA_032191745.1 Picea mariana | reverse complement strand
CCGGGGTCGTAACTTTTGCATACGATCTCCGTTTTAGGCGTGTGATAGCTCGTTGGAAAGGTATCGTCGAGGAGATTCATTTTGGGGCCTCAATCATGCCTTCGGCTATCATTGAGAACCTATATCTCAAAAAACCTTCATTTAAGCCCTCAAAATGGCCCCGAAAGTTAAAACCTGCTAAAAATAGTAAATTGCCAAAATTGCCAGAAAACTATTTTGAGCCAGTCGGAAAAGGTGGGTGGCCACCAATATCCACCTGGATCATCTATGGGGTATTTTTTTAGCCACTTTGACATGTCAACTCTCTTTGGGACCACGATACACGCCACCTTAAGCAATTCTACGATTGTTGAGCACACTACTAGAAAAATTCCTATATGGGAACAACAGACACAAACAGGCCTTGTTAATACTCTGAATTGGGTGGATTAGGTCCCGAGACCATAATAGTCGCAAGGAAGGGTAAAGGGCCTTCCAGATGGAGGCATGGGTTGATTAAGTCTTGTGGACCAATGAACGAAGGAGTGATAAGTGGTTATTCCAACCTCCACTAACCATCCTTATTCGGTGCAAGTACTCATGCTTCACAGGGCACCCTCCAACAGTAATGAGAAGTGTGATGCGAAATCCACCCCAGGTACCATGAAAAACTGCAATAGTCACCTTATAATATCCATATGAATGACCATTAAGGTTACAAACTCATAGTCAACGTCTACGGGGTACAGTTGACAGTCGAGATCGAACATATGGGCATGGTAACTAATCCTGAAGCCTCAAAATCACTGCCTCTCATGGAGGTATGGGTACTAACGAAATCCCCAATATACGATCTTTCCAATACGTTCAGTTAAACTTTGAAGGGGTCTCTCCTTGGCTCTCCTTCACACGACCTTGTTTTTATCTCCTATGTTAGAGGAGGCTCCCGGCTATACTTATACGATGGTTGGATTTAGGCTCTCCCTAGCTCAAACTCCTATGTTTATATTGTGGCCTTGGAAAAATTTAATCTCCACCCTAAACCAAGGCCCTATCCTAAACTTGTTCATGTACCCTATAAAAATGGAGATGTATAATAAAATTTTAGTTAATCATTAACTTTAAAAGTTATTTTTACTTAACAAAGAAACGAATAAAACTTGAATGGTGCTGATGATAGACTCCAAAAGTAAAGAACTTAAGAACAAAATGCAACATGCAGTTTCATCAAATGAAAATGGTGTGCTACAATGCTTAAATGAAACTCTTTTAATTTCAATGATGAACATAAAATATTTTTGAATGAAATATTTGAGACACTTCATAGTGAAAACTATAATTTTTTTCAAAGACCTAATCCAACCAAAAACACAAAACTTTGCAAACATGGATTCTTTTCTTTAAGGCAGACTACCACTACCAAAGTAAAATGTAAAGCAACTTGGATGTTATTTAAATAAATCTTTAATTTCAACGATTACATGCAAGAGTATAAGAATTGAGTAACAAGCAAGCAAGAGTAGTTTTGTTCTTTTTCATTTTCAAAATAAAATAAAAAACAAAGTATTGCAATTTCTTTTCCTTTTAGAAACGAGGAAAGTAGGTAAAGATACATAAATTATTCATCCAAGGAACCACTGAAAATTTAGAGAGAAAGGACATTCAACCAAACAAATAAGGTTGATCTCCCAATCAACCTAACAAACATTATACAAACCAACTAAAGAAATATTTTTTTTTCTTTTTTCTGTATAAATTTTCATATTCAAGAAAGTAAAAGCCAAAAAGACACTCAAGATATCCAAGAAAACTAAAATAAACAACCACCACTTCCATATTCCACCAAAATATTTTTAAAATACCCTAATTTCACATAGGTTTGTGACTGTGTGCTCAGAATCTCGCGGATATCCACAGGTTGTAATATCGCAACTCACGAATGTATGTAGGATGTAGAAGGGAAAATCGTGGATGGATCTGTTATTTTGGAAAAATAAAATACCACACCAGAAAGGGGAGTTTCCAAACACCTGCAAAATATCCCTAAGAGGCTAAAATTTTATACATGAACTCAAGAAAAAACAGAAAAACTACTAAAAGGAAGACAAAATCAAGACACCCTAGAAACTGACCCAAACTAGGAGCACATCCCAAGTGTGGTCACTAATTCTGTTAATAGGATATTTCCCTCGTGACCTTGGGTCGTGTGATGATAGAGAAAGACTAGATACAGAATATTAAACCTACCCTCACAACTAAACATGAAAACCAAGAATAACTACTTTTCCACAGACAGAGATAGGGAAAAGAGGGAAGAGAAGGTATGCACCTTAAATCCTTCATATGGTGTCGATACCTATTCTTGTTTCTCAAAACGCTCCTAGTCTTTGTCGTTACAATCCTACAATAAGATACCTAGATTGTGTTGCAAGGAGGTAGTTATAGATCCTAGTAGCATATATCAAAAGTACACTTGAAAGAATATATGAAAAAATGTGAACATACAAGATTGAAATGAAACAAGTGAACATAATATTGGAAGGAAAAGATACTCTTTCATTAATAAGATAAATAAGAGAGATAGTTACAATATTAAGTTGCTTTTTCCACCATTTCAGAACCAATCACCCAGGTTCCTCCTGAAGTCCTTCAAGCATCAACTCAATGAAACACTTCCTCAGATAGTCTGATAAGGATAGGAACACACCTTATAACTATATATGAGAGGAAGTAACTCTAGAAAAGGAGTTTCTAGGTTTGGGGAAAACTTCTCAGAGTATGAAGGGAAAGGGAAGCTTGCTCAATTATCTTAGCATAACTTTGCACCATCAGACTTGTCCTCATCATTTCCCTCAAAGCTGCTTTTATGTTCTCCCAAATAGGTTGGGGAGGTTGAAATCTATTTTTTACGAGATTGGGGATGTTGGGAAATGATCCCAACTGAAAAAACCCTCCCAAAAAATTAGAATTAATTTATTTTTCATCATTTTTTAGGGAATCTATGCGTTGCTCACTATAAAGGTGCAGATTTCTGCATGTTGCTCAAAGGAAACCCATAAATATGCTCAAAATCCATGTTTTTTATATGACTTGGATGAGGCAAGGTGGGATTTTGTTTTTTTAATCCAAATGGAATGGTAGGCCATAGCACAAGTGCATAGGTGTGGAATTTTCTACTATAACAAATGACAATGAGGCAATTTTATATATTGAATTCCCAGTTCTTGCTATCATTCCCTTCCTTATAAATCAATATTGTCCCCATCACTGGATTTTCTCATTTCCATTCAAAGTTGGTCGTAGCTACTCTCGGTGGAGATCGAGTCTAGAGGGATGCAAAGTTGGTTGCAACTATTCTCGCTGGAGATCGAGTCTAGAGGGATGCTATCAATGGTGCTTACATGTTTATTTATATATTGAGTGATAATTATTTTCACATATATAAAAAGTAACTCTGCATCGACATCATAAAATATAGTTGAGTAAACCACTTTATCATGAACTTCATTGGGCCATAATTCATATATTTATTGAGCGTTCTAATCTGTTTATCATCGTTGATCGCCACATATTTTACATATGTACAAACATTAAACTATACGATTTTTAAAACGATATGATCATCTGATGTTTCCCATCTTTTTTTAACATTTGATATATCTTTGTTGGTCACCTTAAAAAGAGGAATTTGAAGGATCGGATGGAAAATGATGCAATAGAATTGATTCACAAGGATGCATTCCACATGTTATCCAAGAATAAGTTGCAATATGATCAAGACAAAAATATTAGGATTTTTCTGGCACTAAACACCCCTTCAAAAACAGACCTAGGAGATGATGTATATATCTAGGCCTTTAATTCATACAAAGTTGTTGCTTCTCCACTTTCATCATCCGCTTCTTCATTCATATCAAATATCATGTCTGTTGAAATACAATAGCATCCCTTGGTTCATCAACTCATATTTCAATACCATGGAAAACTACCATGGTGCTACCATGCCCTAAAAACTATAGTGCTATGATAAACCACTCATCAATTTCCAATCACACATGTATCATACATTTCTCTGATACCACTTGATAGAAATAAGAGAAAGAATGATAAATCAAGAAAATCAAGAACACTGAAACATGACAGAAAAGGAAAATGTTCAATTCAATTAATATGTGCATCAATGGTACATATATAGTATGAATCAATATAATGACCCGACAATTGTATCATAAATAACCATTTGTTAAGTTATAGTTAGGGATTATGATTATTTCTAACAAAAAAATATGATTTATTTTCAACATTCTTATAATAGACTACAATCTATTTTTCTAATAATAAGTTTCCTTTTAAAATTTCCATTCGGTATTTTCCACCTTCTACCTTAGATTTTGTATAGGGAACAAATCACATGAGAAGAATTGAAATATGAAAGGTTCATTAATATGGTTGGGTATATTTGTTTGCAAGTAAATGAGACAATGAATAAGTCACAACAAAAAAATAAGTCCTGGCATGATCAACATGGAATTGAAAAAAACATTCAAGGTGGGAGATAGAGTTATTGTTACATATAAATAAAGAAACCCTATAGGGTTTCAATAATAAGATCAAGGGTCTCCAGTATGGTCCTTTTGAAGTGCTGAAGAAGGTGGGTGATAATTTCTATAGAATTAGTTTAACCCCATGTATGTATATTTACTCAATAATGAATGTGAAAAATATGAAACTATAAGATCCTTCCATGTTGGACCAAGAAATTGATGAGAAAGTATTAAATGGATCGTTATACAATTTTTCATCTATTTTTATTTTATTTTTAGGGTGGAACAATTGGAGCTATTAGCTTGTATGGCCCATTTTTAATGTAGGTTCTGCTTTGGTAATTTGGGATATAGAAACATCTTGAGCCAATTTGAGGCCTCAAATGGCCAATTTTTCAGTTAAATCTCTACCAACAAAACCCCTAAACCCAACCCCGAACTTAATTAATAGTTGAGGCGTGAAAAAACCCTAAGTCTAACCCTATATTTCTATTAGGCCATGTTAAATATATGGCTAGTAGGAAAGGAATGGGTTCTATTCTTGTTGTATTGTCTATTGTTCCATAGTTGAGAAATGTGTCTACGAGTGGGATATTTAAGTGGAATAGAGGAAGTATAAGACCCTGCAATAACCATATACACCATATTTTCCATTGAAACTCCATAGTGAGTAGAACTCACTTCCTAGCTAGGTTTTTCCTGTATTGGGTTTTCCCAGGGTACATTGTTTTCTCATTGTGTGAATAGTACGCTATTTTATTAGCTTCTTTCATTTCAATTTCAATTTATTTCATTATTTTCCTCATTAATATACTAATATTAAATCTAAAATCTAAAGTAAAACCATGCATAATAATAAATTGTTGAATATAGTAAGATCTATAGAGTTGAAATTTTTTAGAGGAATATCTACAACAAATTATTGATCATATTGGAATCATAGAAACTTTATTTGGGATTTCTATGGGAATTTGTCGGAATAGAAATTGGCATGAAAAAAAGTCTTAAATCTCTATCCATGGTAGATGAGAATAGTAACAATCCATGGGATGAGTATGAGTGATTTTAAAAGTTGGAAGCACAAGTTGCTAACTTCTCTCATGAAATTGAAATCCTCATGGTATCTATAGAGAAACAATTTGTACCTTTCTGGGGAGTTTGACAACTCTAACTCAAAATATATACCAGATGGGAAATATAGAGATAACAAAGACCTAGAAAAGGAGTTGAAAAAAGATTCAGATAAAGAGAGACAAAGTTCCAATGACATAACTTCTTCCCAATATTTGTTTAAAGTGGAAGTGAAGGTGGACATCATACCCTTCGAAGGTGAGATTGATGTTGCTAAGTTGAATAAATGGTTGCAATGATTATAATTTTATTTCAATGTTCATAATATATGATAACAACAAAACATTTCATTTTCCCAATTGATGTTAGAGAAACATGCCCCAACATTGGTGGGAAAATCAAGTGGAGACACTTAGGCTAGAGGGTAATCTCCAAGAAACTAAGTGGGAGGTGTTTTCCCATGGTACAATTTATATTCATTGTGTTGATGGTATTTTATTTTCTTAGCTTCTTTCATTTCATATTCAATTTATTTTAGTATTTTATGCATTAAGATAGTAATTTATTAAAGATGAAATCTATGGTAAAACACTACATAATAAGAGATTGCAAAATATAGTAATACATGTCGAGATGAATTGTTCCAATAGAATATCAATGATAGATTATAGATCATATTGGTATGACAGAATATTTGTTTGGGTATTTTGTGGGAAGTTGCAGGATCCAAGAATTGCCATAAGAAAGAATTATTAAAACCATAGCGATGGAGGATGAGAATAGTAACAATGCATGAGATGAATATGAGGAGTGATTTTTAGATTTGGAAGGTTAAGCCGCTGACATCTCTCACAACAAGGCTATTGTCATGGGATTTCTATAGAACAAGTTTGAAATTTCTGGATATTTTGGTAGATCTAAATCAAATTCTAGCACTAATGGGAAATATGGAGATAGCAAAGACCTATAGAAGGAGTTGAAAAAATAGTCAGAGAAATAGATACCAAGTTCCAGTGCCATGAATTCTTCCTAATATCCATTTAAAGTGGAAGTGAAAGTGTACATAAAACCCTACCAAGGTGATATTGATGTTGTTAAGTTTAATCAGCAGTTGCAACAATTAGAATTTTATTTCAATGTTCATAACATAGGAAAATAAGGATTTAATTTTCCTCACTGATGTTAGAAGGACATTCCCAAACTTGGAAGGAATGTCACATGGAGAAACTTAGGGTGGAGGGTGATCCCCAAGTAACTAAGTGGGAGGTGTGGAATATCCACGATGAATTACATATCATATTGTCCTTAGAGAAAATTTTCTTGTGGATTTTGTGGGAAGTTGTAGGATTCAAGAGTTGGTGTAATAAAGAAGTATTAAAACCCTATCCATGAAGGACGAGAATAGTAAGAATCCATAGGGTGAATCTAAGGATAAATTTTAGAGTTCAAAGTACAAGTTGAAGACATCTCTCCTAACAAGGCTATCCTCGTGTTATCCCTAGAGAATACGTTTGGACCTTTTGGGGATTTTGGTCGATCTAACTCAAAATATGACATTGATGGGAAATATTGAGATAACAAAGACCTTGAAAAGATTTAAGAAAAGAATCATAGAAAGAGATACCAAGTTCTAGTACCATAACTTCTTCCTAATGTATATTTAAAGTGGAAGTGAAAGTGGACATCGAACCTTACCAGGGTGAGATTGATGTTGTTAATTTTAATCAATGGTTGCAATGATTAGAAGTTTATTTTAGTTTTCATAATGTAGGAGATCACCCAAATATTTCATTTTCTCAACTAGTGTTAGAGGTCCATGCCCAAAATTGGTGATAAATTGACATAGAGACACTTAGGCTAGAAGGTGATTGCCCAATAACTAAGTGAGTGTTGTTTAAAACTATGATTAATTCCTAGTTCCACCCTATTTGGTACAAAGAGGACTAGTGGATCTATTGTAATACCCCTAGGCCGAACCCCAACTGTAAATGTAAATGAAAATGTACTTAAGATGGTGAGTTGTTTGATATCATTTTGCATGCACCTTCCATGGTATAGTGCACACATGTACTGTGCACTAAAATGATGAAGTGTGCACATTTCAGGATACCACATGCAACAAAGTTAAGTGCACACGATTTTGAGGCCAGAGAGCCTTTTGTGTATATGTTGTGTTTTATAGGCTGGTGAGCCAGTTATTATAAGCTAGGAAGCTTATGTGTTGAATTAGGACAGTGAGCCTAGATGCTAAAGGCCAGTGAGCCTGTTATTATAAGCTAGGAAGCTTATGTGTTGAATTAGGACAAAGAGCCTAGATGCTAAAGGCCAGTGAGCGTATTTTTGTATATGTCTTATCATTAATATAATAGATCATTGCATGTATACTGACCACGATAAAAGAGTATGAGGGACTAAACTCCACTAGTTGGGGAAAGGGGCATAAAACTTAAGGATAAGGGGCTAAGCTAGGGAGCTTAATCCAAAAAGGAATATTATATTAATATTCCTTAAAGTATAAAGTATGGATAATTATTTTATCCTAAGTTCTAAGGATGGGGACAAGTTGACCAAAGTAGTTCCAAACATGACAAGTGTCAAGTTGGGAACATGCATACATATAGCTTGGAATTAGTTCATTTTTAGAGGATTCCATCATCATTCACTCATAGATTCATTTGTACTTCATAACTTCCTTACCTGTATCCATATGTGTACCTATACCCATACCTGTATCTCTACTTGGTTAGTTTGGGACTTGGACTGAAGAGGCGAGTTGTTAGGTTTGTGGGATACTAAAGAGGCGGGTGTTCAAGCCCGTGGGATACTAAAGAGGCGGGTTTTCAGGCCTGTGGGATACTAAAGAGGTGGTGTTTCATGCCCGCGAGAAATTCTCTCAAGGTGAGAGAATTGTTGGGAATTGATTTCCCGAAGGTGCAAACTATAGCTACAGGGCTCAGAAACTTCCTGTCTGGCATGTTGTTGAAGCCTCAAAAAGGATGTGGGGAAATCGAAGGATTGTTGAGCAGAGAAGCGGCACACTTCCTGGGTTGGGACAGGCATGTGGGAAATGAGGGACTGTAGGATGTTAATTTCAGTTGGCACCTGTGACAGAGTTTTTTCTTGTTCTCTGAGATACATCAACCTGGTTAGGAATCCATTTACCCGAGTGGAGTTTAGTCCTAGTTCAAGGGTGACCCATCATTGAGAGTGATCAACAACATGGTCTAAGGCTAGGAGGTTCGTGGAAGGTTTTCACATAGTTGGTGATATTTTTACCAAGATAAGTGTCAATTGTGTGTTAAATTACATGTTGCATAATTATTTATGTGTTTATTTTTATGGGGTTTTCCCGTGTGCTCTCTATGTGTATTTTTTTTATTATTCTATATGAATATGTGCATTTGCAGAATGTATGTGTCTATTTTAAGTTATATATATAAATTTCCACAATAGTTTCTATGTGTATATGTTTTAATTTTGTATATGGTTCAAAAATTTTATGTGGCATAGCCCAGTTGGATGTTCGGGATGTTACAATATGGTATCAGAGCTCCAGTTTTCAACATTGAGCATGGATGGGCTGAGAAAGTTAAAATGAAGTCAAATTTCATAGAGAATTGATTTCGAAGTGGCCAAATTTCAAGTTACAGAGCATCCATGGTAAAAAATTAGAAGCAATTGCGTGGAATTGGAAAAAAGCCCCAATTTTTGTTGTTAAATTCATGGGAAAATTGAGAAATTTGGCCAAGTGGTGAAATATTCTTAATTTATTATCTGTTCTAGAAAATTCAAACTTGGAATTGGTCGAATTTGAAGTTATAGGGAATCCATGATAGATGGAGCGAAATTAGTTGATTAAAATTCTCAATTTGTGAATTGAGTTTGGGAAACATTCGTTCCAAGAATGTCAACCAACAACTATTTGTTGTTGCAGAGGTTGAATTGGTGTTATTGGGGTGAAATTAAAAAAAAATCATAGTTGTAGAATTCCTATGGTTAAAATTGGGAAAACGTTTGGCAAAAGCCCTAATTTCTGCAGCTAAATTCATGAGGAATTGATGTGCATAATAATGAATGTACATGGGTGTTCGCACTTAAATTTGGCAATGCGTGGAAAATATTGGCATGCAGGTGTCAGAACTTAAATTTGACGCTACGCGGTGTAGAGTGGTAATGTGCATAAAATATTGGTGTGCAGGTGTTCACACTTAAATTTGGCATTGCACAATGTAGAGTGGTAATGCACAGAAAATATTGGCATGCAGGTGTTCACACTTGAATTTGGCATTGCGCGGTGTAGAGCGGTAATGCGTGGAAAATATTAGTGCATGGGTGTGTGCACTTAAATTTGGAACTTCACCATGCAGAGTGGTAATGCGTAAAAAAATAATGGTGCACACTAAATTTAGCATTGTGCGGTGTGAATTGGGTGTGCACATGCATAATATTGGCATGCATGGTGTGCACAGTATTGGAAGAGCGCAGAGGAATTTTGTTGGTGCGCACGTAATGTAGGTGTGTTCCTGTTGCACAACAATTTAATTAATGGTGCGCACAGAGTAATAGTGACTGGTGGGAGTGTACTAAACTTTGACATGGTGTAACACATAGATTTCAATGCATGCAAAATATTAGCATGTGACACAAAAATTGCACACAACAGGTATTAGTGCATGAACCAAAATTGTGCATGGTAGATATTGGCGCGTGACACAAAAGTAGTGCGCACCATTTATTGGTGCGACAAAGAAGTGATCCACATTGGTTATGGGTGCACAGAGCATGATCTACCTTATGGTGTTGTTACGCATGCTAAATATGGGTGTACATGTTCAAAGTTTTGCACACGAATTCGTTTGGATGGTTTACAACAACAAAAAACCAGTGAATTGCTACGACATTTTATACTGTTTGAAGGTCCTCTTTTTGCACCTCGTTTTTGAGTCCTAAACATCATTTTTAGCTACACAAAAACCCCGAGAATAGAGTGTACAAGTACACTCTAATGTTGTAGCTCAAATGAAAGATCCCAGAGAGAGATTTCTAATGGTGTAAACCGTTTGTCAAACATAGGTTTTATTAGGGAGTTACAAGACAAACTGTGGAGGGTAAATTTTAAGACCCAACTAACTTCGAATGGCCATGAATTTCTGCTCAATACTCAAAATCGAGCATGCAAGCATGCATTGAAAAGGCCTTGGACAATATAATATAACTATTCACCCAAAAAAATGAGCTGAACATATGATTTCTCAAACATTTATAAGAAATAAGTCTGATATATTATTGAACCATAATGGTTCATATTTTTCATGAAATTGATGAGTCAGTTAACCTGACAAAGTTTTGTTGGATGAAAATTTTGCAGAGTTAACAACAACTAGAACCAGACCAAGATCAACACAGAGTGAAGAGGAATGAAAGATGCACAGAGGTATTACAGCTAGGAATATGAGATCATAGGGATGGATGTCCATATGGGTATTGATGGAACAAACTCCAATGGACATGGAGAAGGAAAGGATGAAAACATGAATATGGTAGAGACGATTACAAATTTGTAGAAGGATGTCCAAATCCATAAATATGGTAATGGAAGGCTTATGAAAGCCAAGGAGTAGTAGGAGGACTTCAAAATGAAATTAATGCAGAGATTGAACATAATAGAAAAGAAATTGGATAAGGAGAGTGGCTCAAGGAAACTAGGAAATCACAGGTCTCCTGATGAGAAAAGAAGAACAAGAAGTGTTAGAAGACATCACCCTCACTCCCTGAGGCATTCCAATAGGAGAGAACATAGCAGTTAAAGTCCATCCCCTATCAAGAATCATAATAGGTCTGGGGTGGATAAGCTACGACGAGAAATGAACAAATCAAACCTCCTACATTTGATGGTGAGCATAATAAGGATGAATATGCAAAGACATGGTTGTTGGGCATGAGAAAGTATTTTCAATTGCATAATTATTCTTCTCATGTAAAAGGAATAATTTCCATATATAAAATCAAGGGAAAGGCATCCATGTGGTGATATTAGCTTGTGCAGTTTCAACACATTAAAGAGAAAAATGTTACTTGGAAGGAATTCAAGAAATATTTTGAAAATAAATATTTGACGAAGAGATACTATGAAAATAAAATGAAAGAGTTCTTTGAACTCAAGCTTGGGAGTCTGAACATAGATGAATATGAAAGAAGGTTTTTAGAACTACTGAAGTATGTTTCTTTCCTCAAGGTTGAGACAATCAATATTTAGAGGTATTCGAGTGGATTTCCATCATTCATCAGTGAAAAAATATAATATGATGATCCCAAAACATTGGAGGAGACCACAAAGCAAGATAAATTCCTATATGATCAACAAAAAGAAAGGATAAATTTCCAAAAATCTTGGGAAGACGAGAATAAATTCAAGATGGATCCGAGGAAGAAGGGAACTAAGCCACCATTCTTCAAAAATATCCCACAGGGACAACCAACTTCTAGAGAACCCAAAACGATTGAGACAGGAGGTCAAAGGCCAAGGAAACTACCTATTCAATTTTGGGGTTGTAAGGGAAATCACTTGTATAGAGATTGTCCTCACTGAGGTGAAAAAGTGAGGAATGTTCACAATGGATGTTCACAATGTACAACAAGTTGAAAGAATGGAGGACATGGGCACATATTTACCAAGGATCTATGCATCCCTAGACAACAATCAAGCAGAGTATCAACCACATACGATTGAAGTGGAAGGTATGATCAATAACCAAACCATTGCTATTTTAATTGATTCAGGAGATAGTCATAGTTATATAGATCCTAATATGGTGGAAATTTTGCATTTGCCAAGAAGAGAGCATGGAAAATCTTGGTTGGTGTAGCTGACTACTAGAGCCAAAAGAAAAGTTAATGAGAGGGTTAAGTCATGTCCTATGGACATGAATGGATTTGAACATATTTCCTTTAGGTTCCTATGAAAATATAATTGGGATGGATTGGTTGGGCCAAAATCATGCTATCCTAGACTATCATAACAAGGCATTTAATTTATTGGATGAGGAAGGGAACCTAAGGACAATATAGGGAATTCCCAGGGCAGTAATCATCAGAGAAATTTTAGCATTGCAGTTGAAGATATGTTACAGAAAAGGGTGTCAAATATTTGCAGCTCGTATGAAAGAAAAACCTAAGGATAGAGTGCCCAATATTGGATATTATGCAGTCCTAAAAGAGTTTGAAGAGGTATTTAAAGAAATACTAGGATTACCCCCTAAAAGAGACATTGCTTTCTCCATAAATTTGATGCTTGGAGAAGCTCCAATATCCAATACTCCCTACAGGATGAGTACACCAGAATTGAAGGAGTTGCAAATGAAACTTGAAGAGATTCTAAAGAAGGGATATATACACCCAAGTGTGTAACCTTGGGGTTCCCTAGTTTTATTTGTGAAGAAAAAGGATGGGGCACTGAGACTTTGCATTGAATTTAGGCAGTTGAATAAAGTAACTGTGAAGAATAAGTATCATTTGCCAAGGATTGATGACCTCTTTGATCAATTGAAAGATGCAAAAATATTCTCCAAGATTGATCTCAGGTCAGGTTATCAACAAGAAAGAATTAAAGAAGAAGACATCAACAAGACTGCTTTCAGAATAAGGTATGGTCATTATGAGTTCACAGTGGTGCCATTTGGATTATCAAAATCACCAGTTGTCTTCATGTTTTTAATGAATGGTATTTTAAGAGAATACTTAGATAAGTTTGTCATTGTATTTTTATATGACATTATTATATATTCTAAATCGAAGGAAGATCATGAACAACACTTCAGGATGGTGTTACAAGTATTAAGGGAGCATCTATTGTATGCCAAATTGAGAAAGTGCTCATTTTATTAGAAGCAAATTCATTATTTGGGACATATCATTTCAGAGGAAGGGATAACAGTGGATCCTGAGAAGATAGAATCCATTAGAGGATGGTGTTGATCACTCAACACACCCTAAAAAGGTATATGCCAAATTGTTACTTTTGGGGTACCACTTGATCTTTCGAACTGTCTAATTGTGCTTTAATATGAAGTTGTTGCATGTGCTTATCATTTATGTTTTCATGTTGAGTCGTTTAAAGTCTGATTGAACATGTGAAAATCATCTCGACTTTAAAGGGACTAACATTTACTTAAGGAATCGACAGTGTAAATTTTTAACCAACGTGTTTAGGAAATTCGGCATCGGGAAATATTAAAAGTGGCGAAAATCGTTTGAGAAAACCAAAACAGCCAAGCATCGAATTTCACCAACGTCAGTAGAAGGTCTCTCGTTTCTACGAATAAGATTCACTAAAGATATTGCTGAAGACTGATCCGTTCGACACCAGTATGAGATTAAAAGAATAAGCTTCGCGTGAGGTAAAGGTAACATCACCGATCGCTAACTTTCGAAATATTTTCAGCGTTGGGAATTTACGAAGATAATAACCCACGAAGAAAACTACACGTTAATTTTACTTTTGAACATAGATCCCCGATGCCATCCTGACATTGATAGTCACAATATCTATCTCTTTTAGCGTGTTCAACGTGAATGAAGCCCAAGTGAAATCCTTACCCACAAGCTGAGTTCTAGATTTTATTTTAACAACCCCAAGGGTCAATCAGCCACTATGATAATTTCGACGCTCGTATCTTCCATACTTGATTTGCCACACTATGGCACATGGATGTAACTCATTCAAATTGAAGAGGAGTGACAGCGTGGAAAAGGACATTATAAGTCATTCAAAAGGGAAAATAGGATCACGTAAGTATTAAACGATCGAGACTAACGAGCTCTACAGGTATGCATCGGTCTATTTTGTTTCTATCTACATCTTACTATGCATTGTCTAATAAGTGATTTCTAAACTACCTCAACCCTGATTGCAAGAAATATCCTCCTGACTACCAAACAAAGTTTGATTTGTAACCTCACCGAGGAACTCAAAAGAAATGTCGAAGAAAAATCAACAAAGTAATTAATGATGTCGGGCTCCTCGAGTTTGGCACCCCCGACAACTTCGTCAACCTATGCGACATAGTTGAGTTGCATGCCAAAAAAGATTCGCTATGAACCAAAGAGCTCTCAAAGATGACCAATGCGAGGCTAGATCAAGTGCAACGATTTGCATAACATCCAATCATATCTCAAACCATGCTACAACAATTGAACTCCAGTCTAGTGAAGTACCAGATGCATGCGATGGACATCAGAGGAATATACATGGCTCTGATGGAACAACACAAATTTCCATGGGCCCAAACTTGTGAAGATTTGTTTATTAGTTAGTCTGAGTACAAGAGAAATCATCCTTTTCAAGAGATATCTCAGGCTGACTGTTAAAGAAACATTAGTATAGGACACCACGTGGTGAATTATTTTTTTCTTAAACTGCACTTAGTCATTAATTTCAGTTAAACTTTACATTATAAATAAAGACATCAATCAATTAGTTAAGGATCAACGGTTGTTGCAAGAACTCTTTCTCTCTGGTTGTTAAGATTTATTTTGAAGCTGCTATGAATTGAGAAGTCCTTCTGGACCAAACACAAATTTATTTTCATCAAATGCATGTGTGAATGGACGCAGAGAAGAACTATTTACTATCTTGTTTCATGAATAGATGTAACAAGTAAGAGTTGTCCAATTTATTGTCAAGTTATTTGGTGCAATGCTTTGTTGTTCTTTTCTTTAATGATGAAGATGATGAATCGTTGTGTGATTATGTGATAAATGATTAAGGTAGATGAATTATTTTGCTTACTATTGTCACAGGGGCAGACCCACGGTTCAACGCTACAACAACGCACCAACAAAACCCTAACTACCGGCCCTTTCAGCAACACCTGCGAAGCAGATGAAGTCTCACCCGAGGTAGAGGCAGGGGTGGTTGAGGACTCCAGTGTCTACAACCTTAGCTGCGACATAAATCTATGATTACAACACTTTAACAAGCACTTAGTAGTTATAGTTCATTAATATTCAGTCTTAGTTTACAATGCAACTAACCCTAATAACAAATTGACGTAGTATTCACATTGATTCAATAACTCCAAGCACTAAGAATACTAACATAGATCAGATCTAGCATTCATTCACATTATTCATCACTGATATACCATATTAGGTTCACTCATCATCTAACAATGCACTAATCATTTAATCATATAAAGAAGAGAGCGACCATAAAGCACAAAGCATTCACAACATAAGATATACATGGTTCACCCCCACCCTGGGGCTACGTCCACTAACTCTTCATTTTCTTTATTAGCTTATTTCAATCTTCTTACATGCACAGAGCCTCAATATCAACTTTGCAGTGGACAGGAGATTTATGCACTCTTCGCTAGATCCTCCTTCCCCAAGCTAGGTTACAGCACAAAGCCTACATATAGTCTCTTACGGTCACTTGCACTTAGCTCTGAAGGTCTCACAAAGTATCCACAAAGCACTTACAACTATTACTTGCACTTAGCACAACTTACAACTCTTCAATCACATAGATTGAACTATTTGCTACATTGCCTAGCTTTCTATTTATACATTACAAAATTGGGCCTAAACATGGGTAAACCCATGGTCCAACATTCCCATACCTGTTACATAAGCCCAAAACCCAAAAATCCCTAAAAAGGGGCCGAGATCCCGCGATATCTGCTTCGTCTTGTGCTCTACCTTCGACAGCCTGTCGATGTCCCAAAACTAGGTCAAACATGACCAAGAATCCTCAAAACTTGGTCAAGGGCCAACAGGCCCCCAACACTCACCTGTGAGTCATCCCGAGTCACTTTGATATGGGTAGATCCGCTTCAAAAGCCTCGATCTTGGCTCGAGTTGCTTCGACCTGTTGTTGTGCCATGGCCTCCTGTTCAACGAACTCTTTGATGATTGCTTCGTTGACAGGTCCCTCTAGGCGTTGTTCAACTGCAATGACGACTTTCTCTAGTTCTGCTCCTCTTCCTTCAATCTCTGCGAATAGTTGGAAAACCTCATCATATATAGGGTGGAGCCTTTGAGTCACTTCCATGACTCTTCTCTGAATGGTGTGGAAATTTTTTTGAGTAGTGTGCTTCTCTTGGGACCGTTTCAGCCTTTCAATAGCTGACAGGGGCTTCAACTGTGCCTGTATTGTTTATGTGTGTTTCTTCGCCTCTTGGAGTTGTGACTCTAGTGCCTTCAGTTCTAAATTCTCAGTGAGTCACTCATATGTCTGGGCACTATGATCACTTAGTTGATTACATTCCATGGCAAGGGCCTTTATCCTCTCAACTGTGCTTCGAGCAACTGTATCTCTTTGGTCTCTCACATCTTGCGGTGTGTTGGGCACTACGCAGAGCTCTAAGTATGTTATTCTTTGTTATAGTTGTTGGATAGCTTCTGTGAGTTGTTCCACTTGATGCTCGACTCAGTGTTCTACCTTTGGCTCTAAGCCTATCATAGAGAAGATTTCTTTGTTGAATTCTTCTTTCACTTTGAGTTGTTTTGCGAGAAACTATCATTTTTCTTGCTGAATCTATGCTTTCTCCTCTTCAAAATTTGTCTAGAGAGCAACCTTCTCCTGCTCTGTAATTCAGCATTGTTCTATGAGTACTTCTTGCACTTTCTTCAAGGCCTAGGTGTCTTGTTCAATTTCTTCTTGTGCGCGACGAAGGCGAGCTTCGGTTGCATCAGCTAGTCGACGGAGTTGGGCTGGCTCATCTCCCAACTCTGGTTCTCCCAATGGTAGGGGCGCAGTGGATGCGCAACTGGACTGAAGGGCCCATTGTACCCCTCAGAGTTTGACCTCGATTCTGTCGTACATATCCTCCTTCTTGGTTTTTTGTTTCTGCAAGATTTTCTGTGAGGTGTCGTTTACAGCTGCGATGATGAAGTCAAAGTCATCGACAATGAGCACAGTCTTCATCGTAGTCAAGGTGGCTTTGGATTTCTTCCGAGAAGAGGGTTTCATGGGAGAAACCTTCCTCTTATTCAAGGGATCAACCTCATCTCTAGGCAATGTTACTTCACCTTGCTTCTACTCATCTTATTTTCCATTTATATCTTCTACTTCGTCATCACCCCCTCAGCCAGGTGATACTGAAGTAGTGTGTTATGATGCACTTCTTAAGTCTTGGACTTCTTCGGTCTTCTTTCTTCTGCTAGTTCCAAGTGTGTCATGTTCTTTGTGAGCGGCCTCTGGGTTGTTAAGTTTAGGATCAGACATCTCTACAGGGTCAGCAGGGATAAGAAATTTTGTTGATCAATCCTTAGTTATCTCCTTGAGGTCCTCTTCTGTGAGCTTTCAGTATGACTGAAGCTCCTCCTTATGTTCGTTTGCTCGCACAGTAATATAAATGAAGTGTCGATCTGCGTGGAACTTCATGAGGGGTCAGAACTGTTGTAGGGTTTTCACCACCATGCGAGGTTCAACTTTGATAACCCTCTTTAGCTGGAGATAGTATGTGTGAAATATTGCATTCGACTGCCACTGTTTTCCCATATCACTCAATTACCAAATAGAGGTAAACTTCACAGCAAGTGGCTCGAACGACTCAATGTCCGTGAAGGTCGCACCTTCTGACATATACCAACCAAAAAACACTATGAGTATTAGGAGCCATCTAAAGTGGAACTCGTAGCCCTAATCCTATGCTTCACGATAGTCTAATTCCAGTTGATTAACTAGGTACTTCACCTAGTTCATCTGTACGCCTTCCACGATTTCCCTGCGAGATCAACGACAAAGCCTGTGACCTGTGTGGTTCTGTTCTTCCTTACTAGATTTCTTGTGATTAATTGGCATGCTAGGTGCACTACACCATTTTGGATGGAAGTTACCTTGTAGCCTCGCGTCCCCTTCTCAACATCACTGTATGTATCCTTGATCTTCTATGCTAACGCGTGATCTGTGGCTTTCCCTAGATAGAAGTCCTACGGGTTAGGTCCTTTCATACTCAATCCGGTGATCCTATGGATCAGTTTTAGATCGACAATGATATGGAGGTATATCCATAATTAGCCTCCATGGTAACATAAGTAGGATCTTGACACAAGCGTTAACTTCCTGGTGCCTTCCAAAGTGTGGGATTTTCATTACATTCAACAGGGTGGACTACACGAGGTTCATCGTCCATGGCTGGGGGATTATTTTTTAGTTCTTCCCCTTCATCTTGGTCAAGTATTTATATAGGGCAAGAATAATATGGTTCTTATGGTCTCCTAAGTTGAAGTTGTTGAACTTCAACATTGATATCTTGTCCTACTACGCTCGAACTGCTCGTATCCCCTTCAGGAGGTACACAGTAACCAT
>JASDQU010013853.1:129190-151207 GCA_032191745.1 Picea mariana | reverse complement strand
TCATAGACTCTTCAACTGCGCTAAGTTCTTCAGACATACACACTTGTGGTTGAATATCTTAGGTTCGAAGAGTAACTACTCAATGTAACAGGACAAATGGTGATAGCTCGATGATCACTACGTGAAATAAACTAATCTGCGGGCTCAGATAATGACATTTGGAAAAATTGTTCTCGGTGCAAGGATCAATGAAATAAGTAGATAACTAGGCAATGAATCTCTCCAATGGGCAAGAAGCCTTCATTAATTCAGTTCGGTCTATTACGGTGCAGTCCCAATGGTCTGATGGCAGGATTTCTTACCATAAATGCCATTATACCCATTCAGGTTATCGGTCTAATGGTTATACTGTTCCCAACAGCTATATTGCTTTGCCATGGCAAAGTGCCATGTGACATTGTTCTGATATCCCGACAAAGTTCCAGTTTTGTGAATTTTCCTTCTGCGAAGTTCCCTCTAGAACCTTCTGTAACTTTTCGATCTTTGATCTCTTCTTACTTAGTTTTCTATCCTTATTTCCAGTGAGCTTCATCTCAGTATTCCTCTTTCCATTCTGATTCTTATCTCCTCTTGGCGTAGTAACTTCATGCTATTGAGATTATTTCCTAGGATTCAGGGGAAATACTTCTTCTCTATCTGGGGTAGGTGCTTCAGTCTTCTGTGAGTCTTCTTGTGTTCTTTTAAATTTGACATCCAAGTTTCTAGTTCTAAATAGCTTCGATATGTTCTCCTGTTCTTCAATCAAGTGTGTGATCCTCCTAGTCATAAAATCTTTCAACTCTTGTTTTTTCTACTCTAAGACTTCTTCTTCTTTCCTTCTGGCCCGATCCCTTTCAATCCAAGGTTTTCCTAGTAATATAGAAAATGGGGCGCTATTCTCAATAAATTTAACAACCTCAAAATCTTCTTCTCTCGAAGTTCCATGAGCACTCATAGATATCTGGGTAAGTCTTCCACATAGGGTTATCATCTTTCCTCTAAACAATCCAATTCCCCCTAATGAAGGAATCATAACAGGCTTTCCTAAAGTCTCCCAAGTTCTTTCTATCATAATATTCACCTGTGATTCTTCATCCAGAACACAGTCAATGTCGAAGTCTCCTATTATTGCTTCTGTGCACTCTTTTTCTTTTAAAATCTCTGATAAGTTGATATTTTGGTGGTCATTTGGTGTTTCTTTCATTTGCATCAATACAGTCTCTGATTCTTTCAGGGTTTCTACCATGGTCTTAGTTACTTGACCTTTCTCACGGTCTTCTTGTCTCATATTCATTTTTTCAATCTTAACTATCATTCTAGGGAAATCTAAAACTTCATGGTCCATATCTTTACAAAAAAGACAACTAGATCTTCTGCCATGAAATTCCTTAGCCAGATGTCCTGGTCTTCTGCAACTGTAACAAAGGGTTAATCCTCATTTTCTTTTAAATGATCCCCAACCTTTTCTATACTGCGCACTAGGATCATAGTAGCTAACCTCCAAAAATTTCTTTCTAGGATCCTGCATCCATCAGTTAGTCCAAACATTCTTTCTATGCATAGGTATAACATATATTTCACTATTCTTATTAGATCTATTTATATCAAATCTTCCTTCTTCTAGTTGTGCCCTACTTTTCAAGCTAGGACAAAATTGATCAAACATGCCTAGATCCATACTTTTGAAAGAAAAATTTCCACTTAGATTACCTTTAACAAAGCACAAATCCTTCATATATTACCTTTTCTCTTCAGATCAGACTTCTTTTCTTAGCACAGAGCTTCACAGATTAATTAGAATAATGTGCACTAGGTTTACAGATATATGCACAGAGCTTTCACAGTTTCAGGTCAGATCTTCACACAAAGCTCCTCTTTCCTTAGTTCCCAACAATCACAGTTTTGGTCCTGGCAACGAAACCATTTGTTGGCACAAAGGCTGACCCGAGGTTCAATGCTACAACAACGCACCAACAAAAACCTAACTACAGACTCTTTCGTCAACACCTGTGAAGTAGATGAAGTCTCACCCGAGCCAGAGGCAGGAGTGGTTGCATGACTCCAGTGTCTGCAACCTTAGCTGGGACATAAATCTGTGATTACAACACCTTAACAAGCACTTAGCAGTTATTGTTCATTAATATTCAATCTTAGTTTAAAGCGCAACTAACCCTAATAACAGATCGACGCAGTATTCACATAGATTCAATAACTCCAATCACTAAGCATACTAACATAGATCATATCTAGCATTCAATCACATTATTCGACACTAAGCTACCATATTACATTCACTCATCATCTAACAATGCACTAAGCATTTAATCCTATAAAAAAGAGATCAACCATAAAACACAAAGCATTTACAACACACGATATACATGGTTCACCCCCACCCTAGGGATACGTCCACCAACTCTTCGTCTTCTTTATTAGCTTCATTCAATCTTCTTACATGTATAGACCCTCAAGATCAACTTCGTAGAGGACAGGAGATTTTTGCATTATTCGCTATATCCTCCTTTCCCAAGCTAGGTTACAATACAAAACCTACATATAGTCTCTTACAGTCACTTGCACTTAGCTTTGCAAGTCTCACACAGTATGCACAAAGCACTTACAACTATTACTTTCACTTAGCACAACTTACAACTCTTCAATCACATAGATCAAAATGTTTCCTACATCGCCTATATTTCTATTTATACATTACAAAATCGGTCCTAAACATGGGTAAACCCATGGGCCGACATTCCCATACCTGTTACATAAGCCCAAAACCCAAAAATCCATAAAAAGGGGCTGAGATCCCGTGATCTCAGCTTTGTCTTGCGCTCCGCCTTCGACAGCCTATCGATGTCCCAAAACTAGGTCAAACATGACCAAGAGTCCTCAAAAATTGGTCAAGGGCCAACACTTACTATTATCCTATTGCATATGTGTTGTCTTCCTGATAATTAGTAATCTCATACAATAATTATATGCTCACATGGTTAACGTATTAGTACTAGGCCCGTGGTATAAAATTGTCGTCTGCATGTTTTAGTAGCGGGTTATCCCAAGCTCATCCTCTTCCCCAATAGTTAGAACTTAATTTTGTTTTGTTGCGAAGTTTGTTTATACTAGAATACACCTCACATCGGTCCCGTCCAAGAGAAAATACAAAAGGAGATAGTTTAAACTAAAGGAAGAGCCTTCACAAGAAAATGTTAAAGCCCATAGATTAATTGGTCGGATTGTAAGATCTGGAGAACCATTCCATTCCAAACACTACATAGTCTAATTGGGCCTCGATGGCGAGTTTGGTTCCTACTTTTGAACTATGGATTTGAGACCCATCAACAGAATTGGTGCTAGAAGGAGGGCCTGAGAATGAATCGCTAAATATGTATTTTATATAGCATTTCAAACAGCCTACAGATTCGTAACAACCCACATGCATGGCTAGTCATTCCGAAGATAGCCCACACATGTTGAGTACTCCTGGAATGAGTAACTCACTCCAGCCCGAGGAAGAATATTTTCACTATGAAATACCTTACAGTCTTCCTCACGAGGAAGTAAATCAATTCAGAATAATTACAAGAGCCTACGCCCGATAGATCGGTGAGTTATCCTTAGCTCCCATACTCCCTCAAAGAAAACAACAAAGCAAACTGGTGGTTAGCACTCTCGATGAGGTTTTCGTTCACTCGGTAGAAGACTTAATAGGTTTCACAATTACAAAAATCCAATAACCTCTTGATTTGATACTCGAAACACTAGCCAACGACGTCTCTGAATTAGACGATTTGGAAGAAGAAGAGTTTAACTCAGAGTCTGAAGATATGGAAGGCAACAATGACCATAATGATGAAAGGGGGAATCAATCAACCATGTTTAGTCAAAGATTCTTTGGTCCTCTCAGGACCAATCCATAACCTTCCCCGACATCCAGAGAATTTGATGCCTAAGTTCGATCCTGAAACCTCCGGACTACCTGAAGATCATATCAATAAATTCATACTAGCAATTAGACTTATGAAAGTCCAACATGAAGACGTAGTTTGCAGGATTTTCCCCTATGCATTTGAAAATTCATCTTCCATGTGGTATTTTAATATACCAATAGGATCTATAACTAGCTGGACCAAGTTCCAAAAAGACTTTCTAGATAAATTTGCAAAGGAAACTACTACAAGAGCTCTGATGGCTGAGTTATTCGCCACCACCATGAGTTTGAAAGAGAGAGTCAAAGATTTCAATAAAAATTCATGACCATCCTAAACAAGTTTCAGCCCGAAGTGAAACCAACCCAGGAATTGAAAATTGAGGTTTACGCTAACGCGCTCCTGGCTTCTATTTCTATGTTTGTAAAATGAGCTGCGAAGTGAACCCTGGCTGAAAATTTTGAAGAAGCCAAAATGATAGAATTCCATATGAAAGGGTGTAAAGAGGGCCAGGTCTCTTTAGTTAAGAAATAATCTCAACCTCCTCCTAGGAGAGGACTCCATTTGGCTAGACCTTTGGGGAAACAGATAGAGAAGACTCCTGACAAGGGTAGCGAAGACAAAGAAGACCTACAGTGCATGGTTGAGAAATTATCAAACGATATCATAGACATGAAGAGGAATGTAGAGGAGGGAAACCAAAGCCAAAGGCCCTACAAACCTTTCTTTAAGAGGAACCCATCTTTCAAGGAAATTGAACCTCCCCCAGCTAACTTAAATAATGATCTAGGGAATGTTGGATCTAATTCTTTTTGCACTTATCATCAGGAAAACCATTCTGAAAGAGACTGCCCTCAATGGGTGCATGCCATGAATTTGATGGCTAATCGGTTTCTAAACGAAGTCTCCCTAATCGAACATCCAAGTAGTTCATCTATGAATATTGTTGATCAGAAAGATATTGACCCACCGCAAGATACAACCATGCTGATTTGGGATCTCGACCTGATCATGCCTTCCGATGACCTATTTGAGTCTCAGGAACAACCCATAGAAGTCTTGGTGATGAAGACATGCATTAAGGGTCCTCCTAGCTTGAAAGATACCACTGCCACCCAGGCCTCAAGAAGTAAGGCAACTTTGATCGCCCGAAAACACCTTTCTCTCTTGGTAAGATACCTATAAGCATCCATACCCACGAATCACCCAAACTGGATTACAATGTAGTTGAATATTTGAAGAAGTTAAAGACTAATATATCAGTTATGGACATATGCAGGATTCCTTGGCAGAAGGAATTTTTGTTACAAAATTTGAACTCAGTAGAAGACCCGACCATGGGCAGTGGTCAGGAAAGAACTCTATCTTCCACAAATATGGTGAGGAAACCAACTGTGAACACTTGCTCGGAAGATAAAAAGGAAAAACCTTTTGTCCCAATGTAATGCCTCTATCTATTTGCAAAAAGTTAAACATTGTTCCCCTCAAGAGTGATAAACATGTCATACAAATAGACAGAACCCAGGTCAAGGTCATGGGAGAACTCAAAGATGTAATGATCAAAATAGCGACGCACCCTAAGTTTGTGCAAGTAATTGACATCATTGTGGTAGATATTCCAAAGGCCTATGGGTTATTACTAAGTCGAGATTGGTCTAAAAATCTAAACTGATACTTTAGTATAGACTAGGAACACCTTTGGCTACCACTGAAGGGATACAAGAACATGATCAGAATTGATAGGGAGAGGTAACTGAAACACACAGTCACTGATCTAGAAACCCCAAATGAACCCTCATCCACGGATTTCCCCATTTTGGGAAATTATTCCTGTGAATCCCACTTTGGAAACTTTGATCCTCTCTTGTACGATGTCCCTCCCACTCAAAAATCTGAAATGATTTTTCAATAAAACTCACCAATACCGATAGAAGACACACTTTTCTGTTAGGATCCTGTGTTAGAGATCACAGAACAAAATATAGGAGAGAAAAAAATTAATGAGAAAAAAGAAAAGAGTGATTGTCATCCACTAATGTGGACTTTGTACTTTGACGGATCTAAATCACAAGAAGGGTCAGGAGAAGGGTGCATCCTCATTAATCCTAAAGGTAAATGTCAATTATTATCTTGTAGGCTAGAATTTGAATGTACAAACAACACTACCGAATATGAAGCTCTAGTACAAGGATTAAAGAAAGCTATAGACTTGAATATCAAAGAATTGAGGGTTTTTGGAGATTCTGAAATCATCGCTAGACAAGTAAGAAATACTATACATTGCAATTCTCCTCACCTAAAGAACTACCAACATGAGGTGCATAGGTTAATAGATCATTTCGAAGCCTTCAACATTAGAGAAGTTCCCAGAGAAAAGAATATTCTTTCTAAATCCTTGGCCACTACTACTTCCAGGTTGTCGCCTCTAGAGGATTATGAAGCCTCCCAATTCATTGTGGAGCTGCTTTACAAACTGTCATTGCCTAACAACATTTCCAATTGGAAAGTCTTTGAAGGTGATGAATAGATCATAAAATTCTTGACTAACCAAGACAATTTCAAAGATTTGGCTATTGACGATGAAGTATTCCAATGGATACAAACAGAGACCGATCCTAGGATAGGACAACCTATTGATAAATCAAAGTCTCACACAATCCCAAAAGGTATAGCTAATCTAGAAAATCTGTTTGATCTATAAGAGCGATTCAAGGGGCCTACAAATGAAAAGACTAGTAGATCTTGTCCCCTGCATGAAATTATAAATCTTGGAACCTTAGAAAACCCAAAGAATGTGAATCACGACAAGACTATATCCAAAGAGGAAAGGAAATCCTATCTTAAATTGTTCAAACAATACCAAGATGTCTTTGCATGGTCCTATTGGCATCTGAAAATGTATGCTACCTGCATCATCCAACACACTATCCCATTAAAACCTGAAGTAAAACCTTTCCAACAAAAGCTCTGAAAGTATCACCCATCCCTAGAACCTCTCATGTATCAGGAATTAAAAAACTTCTAGATGCCAATATTATTTTCCAGATTAGGCATTCTGCATGGGTAGCGAATCTTGTCCCGGTGAGGAAACATTCGGGAGAGATCCGCCTATGCGTAGATTTTAGGAACCTCAATAGAGATTCAGAAAAGGGAAACTACCCAGTCCTATCAATGGAACAACTCCTACAGACTATGTCTGGCTCGGAAATTTTCTCTCTACTAGACAGTTTCTTAGGTTACAACCAAGTTCTGGTTTTGGAGGAAGATCGTTTAAAAACCACCTTCTTAACCAAGTGGGGAACCTTCAATTATAAACAAATTCCTTTTGGGTTAATTAACACGGGAGGGACCTTCCAAAGGGCCATGGACGTAGATTTTTGGGTACTAATCAATAAATGTGTGGTAGTATATCTAGATGACCTAACAATGTATTCAAAGAATAGATAAGAGAACATTTAACACTTAACTCATATTTTCAAAAGGTGTAGGAAATACGGTATATCCTTAAACCCTAAGAAAACCATCTTCGGTGTTGAGGAAGGTAAGTCATTAGGTCACATTATATATTGAGCAGGCATTCACATAGAACTAGAAAGGATTAAGGCCATAGCTCAACTCCCTGTGCCCCATAACAAGAAAGCTATGCAGTTCTTTTTCTGGAAAATCAATTTTGTGAGGAAATTCACTCCCGATTTCACGGAAACCATCAAACCCTTACAAAAGATGATTCGCAAGGATATCGAATTTAAGTGGGATGATGAGAGAAAAGATGCTATCTGCAATATCAAAGCTACTATTTCATGGGCCCCGGTGTTGCGAAGTCCCTATTTCAATAGAGACTTCTTCCTCTATACTTTCGCCTCTGACCAATCGTTAGCCGCAGTTTTGACTCAAAAGGATGATGACAACAACGAGGCCCCAGTGTCATTCATGAGTACTAATATTCAAGGAGATGAGATCAATTATCCTGCTATAGACAAACAGGCCTATGCAGTATATAAGGCAGTAAAACATTTCAGGTCTTACATCCTCAAGAACCACACTAAAGTGATTGTTCCGCACCCTACAGTCCGATCCTTGTTTACCCAGCAAGAAATGGAGGAAATAAGAGGGAACTGGATGGCAGTAATCCAGGAATTCGATCTAGATATAAAAACTACCAAACTAGTAAAAGGACAAGGGTTATGTAAACTTGTAGTCGATGCCCAAGACCAAGTAAATGAATATTTTAGATGGAAGAACGAAATGGCACTATGGTGTGATGAAGTATCATACATCTCCCCACGACATGAGTCTTGGTATAAGGATTTAACTTATCTCCTACAGCATGGGAATTGTCCGAAAAATATCAACCCTAGGGAAAGGAGAGCTCTCAGGTTAAAATCTGCACAATATCGCCTTGTAAGTTTGGTACTCTTTCGGATCAATTATGATGGGGTACTATTAAGATGTCTCGAACGTGAATATGAAGACAAAGTGTTGAAGGAGCTCCATGATGGCCCTGTCGGGGGACATTTTGCAAGAAAGACCACTGCTCATAAGATTCTGAGAGCCGACTATTATTGGCCCACCTTGTTCAAAGACGCTCATACCTATGCTAGAAACTGTAAAACCTGTCAAATAAGTACAGGGAAGGAGAAGAGAGAAGAAATCCCACTCCAACTCGTGATTATCTCAAGGCCTTTTGAACAATGGGGGTTGGATATCATAGGAGAAATTACACCCAACTCTTCAAGATAGAATAAGTACATTCTTACTGCTACCGATTATTTCACGAAATGGGCAGAGGCTATCCCTTTGACTCATGTAAATGAAAAGGTAGTGATCCAATTCATAGAACAACAACTGATCATAGGGTTTGGTGTCCCTTCTATCCTAGTTTTTGATAATGATGCTTATTTTTATTCCACCCTTTTGAAGGAGTTTTCTCTGGACAAAGGAATCATAATTAGGTACTCGGTGAATTATTATCCCCAGGGAAAGGGTGTGGCAGAATCAACTAACAAGAACCTAGTGAGGATATAAAAAAAGACAGTTGTAGATAACCAAAGGAATTGGCATAATCTACTCCATAATGCCTTATGGGCTGACATAGTCACACCCAAAGAAGCTATAGGGAATTCCCCATACTTTCTGGTCTACAGGAAAGAAGCCATCCTCCCAAATGGGCTCCATATTCCATCTCTTCAACTATCCCAAGATTCCAACGAGGAGCCTTCATCGGCCATACAATGAAGAATCAACACTCATCTCATGCTGGAGGAAGAAAGAGAAAAGGCTAAGTCAAAATTCCTAGCTCACCAATAGATAGTGAAAATATGGTTCAAAAAGCATAAGGCTAAAGGGAAGAACTTTGAAGTAGGAGACCTAGTCCTAAAGTGGGACAGAGAAAATGAACCGAAAGGGAAGAATTATAAGTTTCAAAATTTGTGGCTTGGACCTTTCCAACTGGCTGAAAAGATTGGGGCAGGAACTTATCGGTTGCATAATCTAAGGGGGGAAACTGATGCCCTTCTAGTAAATGGCCAGTCCCTAAAAAAATATTTGCAATAGGAAATTGAATTAAAAAAAATGGGGTGATAATAATAATCTTTTTTGTTTGTATGTTGTTTTTATGATTTCGGTTCTGGTTAGATCTTTGCAATTTTGCTTTATTTTATTTTGCAGTTTTGTTTTCCGCACCTTTGAAAGTTGTGTTTAGCAATACAATGGTCGACCTCAAATCATGTGACATAGCAAACTATGTTCCTAACTCATTGCTCAAACACAAGAATCATAGTAGGATCTGCGGTCACTCTCAGGAGTCCTCTATCTAAACCTTGCCAAATGAAGAACTCTGGAGGAATGTCAGAAGTTTCTTCTAGGTGTTTTGGTAAGACCTTAAGGGAAATAATGAAATATGGAAAGGACTACATGCATACAGAAAACAAAGCTAGCAAAGGATCCACCTTGATCATCTCACCTTGCGAAATAAACAAACATCATCCTCTCCCACTCGCTCAGGGTGTCATGCTAAAATAAATCGGTACTAACAAAAGAGTGAAAAAGTAGGAGAGGGTATGCATATATCTCCTCCGGGGCTATGGACGCTTGCTAGTAGTAGAGAAAGGTCTATCATGTTGGGGTGACTCCATCGAGGATATGGACTCTCTCTAGAAGTGGAGAGACACCAAAGAAAGTAAGTAATGGTAACTGAAGGCTTCATGATGATGAGTGCTTTTCTAAACTTTCGTAAAAAGGGGGTGTGAGTCAGGGTCAAAGGAAACGAAGGAGTAAAAGTGTTAAAACCCCATGGGAGGACCCAGAAGAATCAACCAGAGAACTTCAAATGAAAAGGTAAAAAGGTTCTAATTGTCAAACCAATCAAGGTTCTCCATCAGATTCCGTATCAACCGAACCTCACAGAAGGAACAAAGATTCTTCTTTCGCCCAGTGAATCACCATTTTTTGAGCGCTCAACACACCCTAAAAATGTCTATGTCAAATTTTTAGTTTTTGGGTACCACTTGATCTTTCGGATTGTTTGATTGTGCTTCAGTATGAAACTGCTACCTGTGCTTATCATTTATGTTTTCATGTTGAGTTGTTTAAATTCTACTTGAACATGTGAAAATCATCTCGACTTTAAAAGGGACTAACATTTACTTAAGGAATCGAAAGTATAAAGTTTTCCCCAACACGCTTAGGAAATTCGACATCGGGAAATATTAAAAATGGAGAAAATATTTTGAGAAAACCAAAACAGCCGAGCGTCGAATTTCACTGGCGTCGACAGAAGGAGGTCTCTCATCTCTGCGAATAAGATTCACTAAATATATCACCGAAGATCGATCCTTTAAACATCGACAGGAGATTAAAAGAACAAGCGCTACGCAAGGTAAAGGTAACATCACTGATCGTTGACTTCCGAAATATTTTCGGCGTCAGGAATTTACTAAGATAATAAACCATGAAGAAAACTACACATTAATTTTACTTTTGAACACTGATCCCCTTTTCCATCCCTGCATTGGTAGTTGCAATATCTAGCTCTTTTAGCATGTTCAACGTGAATGAAGCCTAAGTGCAATCCTTACCCACAAGCCGAGTTCTAGATTTTATTTTAACAACCCCAAGGGTCAATCGACCACTGTGATGGTTTCGAGGCTCGTATCTATTGTAATTTATTTTCCACGCTATGGCGATCGGATGCAACTCATTCAAACTGAAGAGGAGAAGTGACATGGAAAATGACATTACAGGTCATTCAAAAGGGAAACTAGGATCACGTAATTATTAAATGATGGATACTAACAAGCTCTACAGGTACGCATCCGTCTATTCTGTTTCTGTCTGCATCTTACTATGTGTTTCCTGATAAGTGATTTCTAAACTACCTCAATCCCGATTGCAGGAAAGATACTCCCGACTAACAAACAATTTTTTCTCCGTAACCTCAGTGAGGAACTCGAAAGAAATGTCGAAGCAAAATTAGCAAAGTAATGAAGGATATCGAGCTCCTCGAGTTCGACACCCCTGACAACTTCATCAACCTAAGCGACATAGTTGAGTCGCATGCCAAAAAATATTCTCTATGGACCGAAGAGCTCACAAAGATGACTGACGTGAGGCTAGGGAAAGTGCAACAATTTGTAGAACATCCAATCATAGCTTGAACCATGCTACAACAGTTGAAATCTAGTCTAGTGAAGTACCATATGCATGCGATGGACATCAGAGGAATATACGTGGCTCTAATGGAACATCACAAATTTCCATGGGCCCAAACTTGTGAAGATATGTTTATCAGTTAGTCTAAGTACGAGATAAATCATCCTTTTCAAGAGATATCTCGGGCTGACTATTAAAGAAACTGTTAGTATAGGATGCCACATGACGAATTTTGTTTTTCTTAAACTGCACTTAGCCGTTAATTTCAGTTAAAATTTACATTATAAATAAAGACATCGAACAATTAGTTAAGGGTTGATGGTTGTTGCAATAACTCTTTCTTTCTGGTTGTTAAGAATGATTTTGAAGCTGCTATGAATTGAGAAGTCCTTCTGGACCAAACACAAAGTTATTTTCATCAAATGCATGTGTGAATGGACGCAGAGAATAACTATTTCCTATCTCATTTCATGAATAGATGTAACAAGTAAGAGCTGTCCAATTTATTCTCAAGTTATCTAGTGTAATGTTTTTCCATTCTTTTCTTTAATGATGAAGATGATGAATCGTTGTGTGATTATGTGATGAATGATTATGGTAGATGAATTATTTTTCTTACCGTTATCCTATTGCATATGTGTTTTCTTCCTGATAATTAGTAATCTCAAATAGTAATTGGATGCTCACATGGTTAACGTATTAGTACTAGGCCTGTGGTATAAAATTACCGTCTGCATGTTTGAGTAGCGGGTTATCCCAAGCTCAACCTCTTCCCCAATAGTTAGAAATTAATTATGTTTTGTTGCCAAGTTGGTTTATACTGGCTTACACCTCACATCGATTCCATCCAAGAGAAAATACAAAAGGAGATAGTCTAAACTGAAGGAAGAGCCTTCACAAGAAAACATTAAAGCCCATCGATTAATTGGCCAGAATGCAAGATCTGGAGAACCATTCCATTCCAAACGCTATAGAGTCTAATTGGGCCTTGGTGGCGGGTTTGGTTCCTACTTTTGAACTAGGGATTTGAGACCCATCAACAGATGGTTAGCACCAAAGAATGTGACAGAGGTCAGATCATTCATGGGCCTTGCAGGATACGATAGGAGATTTATTGAAGGATTCTCAAAGATTGCACAGCCAATCACTTCCTTGCAAAATAAGGGTGTGAAATTTCAGTGGACATTGGATTGTGAAAAGAGTTCCCAACACTTGAAGCGATTATTAACCAGTGCTCTAATTTTAAGGATTGCATATCCAATGAAAAATTCATTGTATGCACAAATGCATGTAAATAAAGACTTGGTAGAGTCCTTAGTCAAAATGGATTTGTTGTATGTTATGAATTGAGGAAGTTGAAGGAGCATGAAAGGCACTATTCCTCTCATGATTTGGAGTTGGCAACCATAGTGCATGCCTAGAGGAAGGGGAGGCACTACCTCATGGGGAAAAGGTTCGAGCTGAGGACAAACCATAATGGTCTGAAATATTTATTTGATCAACCAACTCTAAATGCTAGGCAAAGTAGGTGGTTAGAATTTCTCAGTGAATATGACTTTGATATAATCAAAGGGAAAGAGAACAAGGTGGCTGATGCACTTAGCAGAAGAGTGCATGAGTTGCATGCTACAACCATTAGCATGTACCAATCAGATTTGAAAGACAGAATCTTGGAGGCTGCAAAATTAAATTTGCAATACAAGGAATTAGTAACAAAATTACAGAAAGGTATTTTGTAGCAGAAAATTGAAGACTATAAGCTAGAAAATGATGGAATTCTCATGTACAGGGGCATAATCTATGTACCAAATTCTCAAGAATTGAAAATTTTGATATTGAGAGTAATCCATAATGTACCTTATGTTGGGAACCTAGGTTATCGGGTAACTATTGTAGTTGTCAAGAGCCAATATTATTGGTCAGTCATGAAGAAAGAAGTTGTTGATTTTATTGCCAAATGTTTGGAGTGTCAAAAGGTAAGGGCTGAGAATAGACACCCAACTAGTTTGTTGTATCCATTACCCATTAATGAGGGGAAATGGGAAGTTGTAACAATGAATTTCATCACCAAATTGTCCAAAACAAACAAGCAACATGATTCTATTATGGTAGTGGCGAATAATCTTACTAAAGCTACCCATTTTATTCCAGTAAATCTCACTCAAAAAGAAACCAACATTAATGATGTTTATATGAGAAACATTGCTCAATTACATCATATATCCAAGACAATTGTGTCTGAGAGAGATCCAAAATTCACCTCAATTTTTTGGAAGGGATTATTTAATGGATTTGGAACAAATTTGAATTTCAGCACAACTTATCATCCATAATCAGATGTAAAAATAAAGAGAGTGAATCAAGTGATTGAGGATATGTTCAAGATGTATGCGATGGATAAGCCATAAAAATGGGAAGAGTAGCTACACTTAATAGATTTTTCTTATAACAATGGGTACCAAGCATCTCTAAAGATGAGCCCATTTGAGGCACTTTATGGAAGAAGGTGAAACACATAGGTAACCTATGACAACCCAGCAGATAGACCAGTAGTTGGGCCATAATTACTCAGGGAAATGGAAGAGTCAATGGTGAAAATAAAATAGAATTTAAATGCTACTCAAGAGATGAAGAAAAACTATGTTGATAAGGGAAGAAATCACAGGGAATTTAATGTGGGGGACCATGTATTCTTGAAAGTAAAGGCCAACAAAAGTTCCCTGAAATTGGGAAATTGTTCAAAGTTGGCATCTCGCTATTGTGGGCCATTTGAAATCCTAGAGAGGACTGGGCCTGTAGCATATATGCTTTCCTTTCCTACATCAATGACCATTCATAATTTATTTCATGTATCATTGCTTAATAAATATATACCTAATGATAATCATGTTATTGATTGGAATGTGATTCAGGTGGAGCAAGAAGGCACTTTCCAAGTACATATGGTACACATTCTGGACTGGAAAATCAAACAACTCCAAAATCGAGCCATAGATATTGTAAAGGTCTAATGGACCTGGTACGGTCTCAAGGACGCAACTTCGGAGCATGAAGATGCTATGAGGGAAGAATACTCGCATTATTTTTAGGATTTTTAAAATTTTGGTTGTATATGTGTATATATTTCATAAATAAGGGGAGGGGAATGTAATACCCCTAGGCCAAACTCCAAATGTAAATGCACTTAATTTGGTGAGATTTTTGATATCATTTTGTATGCACCTTCCAAGGTATAGTGAGCACATGTACCACACACTAAAATGATGAAGTGTGCACATTCCAACATACCACACGCAGCCAACTTAAGTGCGCACGATTATGAGGCCAGAGAGCCTTTTGTGTATATGTTTTGTTTTATAGGCTGGTGAGCTAGTTATTATAAGCTAGGAGTCTTATGTGTTGAATTAGGCCAGAGATCTTAGATGCTAAAGGTGAGTGATCCTATTTTTGTATATGTCTTATCATTAATATAATACATCGTTGCGTGTAGACCAACCATGATAAAAGAGTATGGGGGAATAAACTCCACTGGTTGGGGAAAGGGGCCTAAAATTTAAGGATAAGGGGCTAAGCTAGGGAGCTTAAGCTGAAAAGGAATATTATATTAATATTCCTTAAAGTATAAAGTATGGATAATTATTTTATCCTAAGTTCTAAGGATAGGGACAAGTGGGACAATGTAGTTCCCAACATGACAAGTGTCAAGTTGGGAACATGCATACATATAGCTTGGACTTAGTTCATTTTCATAGGATTCCATCATCATTCACTCACGGTTTCAATTGTCCTTCGTGCCTTCCTATACCTGTATCTGTATCTGTACCCATACCCATACCTGTATTTGTACCTGGTTATCTTGGGAGATGGACTGAAGAGGTAGGTTGTTAGGCCCGTGGGATACTAAAGAGGCCGGTTTTTAGGACTGTAAGAAATTCTCTCGAGGTGACAGAATTGATGGGAATTGATTTCCCAAAGGTGCCAAATTGCATCTACAGGGCTCTGAGACTTCATGTCTGGCCTATTGTTGAAGCTTCAGAAAGGAAGTGGGACAGCCAAAGGACTGTTAAGAAAAGAAGGGGCACACTTCCTGGGGTGGGACATGCATTTGGGGAATGAGGGACTGTAGTCTATTATTTTGAGTTGGCACATGTGACAAATGTTTTTCATGTTGTCTAAGATACATCATCCTGGTTAGGAATCCCTTTACCCGGGTGGATTTTAGTCACAGTTTGGGGGGACCCACTGCTTAGAGTGATGAGAAGTGTTGTGTAAGGCTGGGAGGTTCATGGAAGGTCTGCATGGAGTTGGTGATATTTTTACCAAGATAAGTGTCAATTGTGTGTTATATTACATGTTTCAATATTATTTATGAATTTATTTTTATGGGTTTTTCCTGTGTGTGTTGCATGTGTATTTTTATTATTATTCTTTATGAATCTATGCATTTGTAGAATGTATGTGTCTGTTTAAGTTATATATATAAAAAAATTTGGAAGAGTTTCTGCATGTATATGTTTTAATTTTGTATACAGTTCAAATTTTTTATGTGGCATATCCTATTTGGATGTTTGGGATGTTACATCTATTGACATTACGTTTCATAGAAGAAAGGGGAAAGTGTTCAAGAGTACAACAATGAGTTTAAAAAATAAACTAGTATGTTGGGTATATCTCCCAACAACCCAAATGCACTCCTCAAGTATCTAGAAGGTCTACACAATCATTTTATGAGAAATGTGATGCTCTTTAATCCTGGTATAGTTCATTAGGATTGTGTACAGTAAACATATATGGAGACTATGAGTAAAAATAAAATACAACCAAGTGATTCCAAGTAGAAATAAGACCAACAAGATGCTTCCAAGCAGAGAAAGAAGAAGTGGAAATGAAAGGATGAGAAGACAATAACCACTTCACATTAGTGCAAGGATCTAAACAACCATGTAAGCATTGTAATATCAATTTTGATATCTAATATAAGTGTTGGAAGGTATATTTAGAGATAAATCCAAATAACTTCAAGAAGGATGGAAAGAACAAGAACATGCTAGCCATGTATTTAAGCAATCGAGTAGAGAGTAGTTAAAATGTATATGAAAATATGTCTACAATACAATGTAGAAGGAGGTGATCCTAAGTTGTGTCCATCCCAAGAAAGAGAAGGAGATGCATAAATACTTCCATAGTAATATCCATATCAATAAAACAAATGTGGATTCTCTACTTGATTCAAGTTCATAGACCAAAGTCATAGTAGAAGATCTAGTGAGCAATCTAGGCGTAGAATTTAATGACCATCATAACCCATATCCATTAGGATGGGTAAATAAGGAAGAAAATATCAAGGTCAGTAAGTAGTGTAAGATAAAATTTTATATTATTTCAACTATATTGATGAATTGAAGATAGACATATTACCACTTGATTTGTGTGGTATAGTGTTTGAAAGCCCCTATATGTACATGAGGGATAAAATATTAAGTAGGAGAGAAAATCAATACTACCTAGTCAAGGATGAAATGTCCTTCATCATGAACTCATTTAAAGGTAAACCCAACACCTCTTTGGTAAGTTCCAATCAATACAAGAAATTTATTAGTTTTATTATGAAGTTTGTATTAATCTTCTTAAGAAGGAAATAATTGAGAGATGAATTGATAAAAGTAAAGGTATCTATAGAGGGATGTACTAAAGAGAATAAACATTAATTGAAGGATATTTTGTAATCACATAGAGAATTGTTCTAAGATCCTAAAGGGTTACCAACTAAGAGTTAAGTGGAGCATGATATATAATTGTTTCATGGCCTCCCATTGCCAAATATTGGGTTGTAGAGACAACACATCCTTGAAGAAAATGAAGTGAAGAAACAATTCTAACAATTGTTGGATCAAGGAGTAACTAAACCGAGAACCTCACCTTGTGGGTCACCTATAATTATAATAATCAAGAAGGATTGTTCTTGGAGAGTGTGTATTGACTATTGTTATAGCTATATTTTCCACCCCAGAGACTCAGTGAGGACCTATTGGTGTTTTCATGCTGAGACATACCTTTTCTAACTTGAATTATTGATTTTTTTAGGGTGATCACTCCTTGCATGTATAAAAAGGTGCAATCAATCACTTTTTGCATGCCCAATAGGGTGTAACTTCCCCTATAACCTTCTAGATTTGATGAGTTTCAAGGAGATCAACATTGGGTGAGTTATCTATCTTTCATTATGAGCTTAGGAGCTCATATTGGACTAAAATTTCACTAAGTTATAGAGCTCTAGATACATCCCCAACCTCCTCCATTAATCTATATAAGGAAGGTATTCTGAGGGAGGAAGGGAGGAAGACTTGAGAGTAAACTTATGTTGCACATTTTTAGAGTCACTTTTCTACATACAACTTATAGATATGAGTTTGCATTTATTGTGTGAGGGATAAGGAGGAGTTGGAGCAAGGAGCTAGGAGGAACCTTCAATGCAGACTCAAGGTAAATGCTTGATTGATGTAATGTTTTCTCCACTTATTAATATATATCTATATGGTTTTTCCCCTGCATTGATTATTTGTATTTAGTTATATGTTCTTATCGATGGTAGATTTGTTCTTTATTGAGTAGAGAGAGTTATATATAATAGTATTTGAATATTAGGTTGTATTTATAAGGTAAGGACTATATTCTCTTCTTTCTCATTGCATGTATTAGGATCAAATACATTAGATCTAGAGGAAAGTCATGTTGTTATCTATATTAATAAGTGGAGAAAACATTACATCAATCAAGTATGTACCTTGAGTCCCAATTGAATATTTATCCTATCTCCTTACCCCAACCACTCCTTATACCTTACACAAGAAAGGCCAACTCATATTTTAAGGTTGCATGTAGAAGAGTCACTTTGAAAATGTGAAACATAGGTTTACTCTTGAATATTCCTCCCTTCCTCCCTTGGAATGCCTTCCTTGTATAAATTGATGGAGGATGCTAGGGGATGTGTATATACCTCTAGAAATTAGTGAATATTGAGTCCAATAAAAGCTATCGATCTCATAATGTTATATAGACACATCACCGAACACTAATCTCCTTGAAACTCATCAAATCTAGAAGGTTGTAGGGGTGGTCGCACTCTATTAGTGGTGAAACAAGCAACTAGAAATTTGTGGTCGCACCTTACCAATGGTGAAAGGAGAGATTGGTCACACCTTGTCATGCATGCTAGAAGAGGCCACCCTCAAAAGCTCAAGAATCCATTTCCCAAGGAAGAAAGGGTATGTATTGGCATTAAAACACTAGAAGGTCCTCATTGAGTCTCTGGGGTGGAAAATATAGCTATACCAACTACAAATATCTAAATAGAATTACCTGAAGAATCAATAACCTATACCCAAGATCGATGACGTGCTATAGTTGCTGCATCATGAAAATTACTTCACTAATTTGGATCTCAAATTGGGATACCACTAAGTACAAGCTAAAGAAAAATACATCTACAAGATCGCCTTCAAGAAACGTAAAGGACTATATGAATGGATAGTAATGGATTTTGGTTTATGTAGTGCACCAACTATATTAATGCACTTGATGAATGGTGTATTTCATCCCTCTCTAGATTCATTTGTAATAGTGTACTTATATGATATATTGGTTTATATCTCTTCTCATGTAAGTGTTAGAGACCCTAAAAAAACATCAATTGTTTGAAAACCTTAAAAAATGTGAATTTTGTCACCAGTCATTGGTTTATTTGGGATATGAAATTAGTGGAGGGGAACTAAATATATATGGAGGCCATGCTCAAGTGGCAAATCCTACTAATTTCACTAATACTAGGAGTTTTCTATGGGAAACATAATATATACTAGACACTACAAGTGGACTAGGTTTCTACAACAATTTCACCATATTATCAAATATAAGAAGGATAACACCAACAAGTTGGTCGACATAATTTCAAGTCCAACCACATCCAATATCACATGTTTGGGAACTCCTATGTGCATGGAGCCTTTCTCCCATTATGCATACAAAGAGGCATACAAAGAATATAAGGACTTTAAATAGGTATTTTAGTAGCTATAAGCTCAAGTTCATGTAAAATAAGGTGACGAAAAGGATAACTATCATTTCTAGGATGGATTTATCTATAGGCTAGACAATATCTATGTTCCTAAAGGTAAAATATTGCAACTTATCAAAGAGGATGACACCTCCAAAGTTGTAAGTCATTTTGGTATTGGGAATACAATTTCCAAATTATAGAGGTATGTGTACTAGCATAGAATGAAATAATATGTATCTCAGTTTATTAGAGGATGCATATTGTGTTGTTCAATCAAACATAGTAATAGGAAACAAGGTTTATACCCTACCTTTCCTATACCTACTAGACCATGGGAAAATTTCTAAATGTATTTCTAGGTGGATCCCTAAGAACCAAGAAGGCACATGATTATGTATTTATGGTGGTTTACAGGTTTAGTAAGATATGCATTTTCATGCCTTCTAAAAATACCATCAAGGCACAAGAGGTAGTAAACACATTATTTTAAAAGGTCTAGGTTCACTTTAAGATACCGAGGAGAAAAATATTAGATAGAGATATGATATTTCTTAGTTCTTTTTGGAATATACTTTGGGATTATATGGACACCAAGTGGAAGAGATTTACATATTTACATCCATGGACAAATGGGAAAAAAAAGAAATGAACATGACAATAGTTTATATTTTGAGGGGTTATAATCAAAATAATCCAATGACTTGGGATGACCATTTAATGTATATTGAACATTCTTACAGTAGAATAGTCCATTCTTATAACAATAAGTCCCCTTTTAAAACTTTCTTTGGGTATTTTCCACCTTCACCTTTAAATGTTGTATATGGATAGAAAGAAGCAGTGAGGGAAGACACCACATTGAAGCATTGAAAGATGAAAGGTTCATTGATAGGACCAGGAAAATTTATTTTCAAGTACAAGACACATTGAAGAAGTCATGGGAAAAGTATAAGGCCCAATATGATCAACATAGAATTGAGAAAACATTGAAGGTGTGAGAGAGAGTTTATTTGCATCTAAATGAACAAATGATACAAATTCTTGGTAAGAATATTGAATCTATTCAATATGGTCCTTTTGAAGTGTTAAATAAGGTGGGTGTTAATACCTATAGACTCAATATACTCCAACATATATTCATTCACTCGATAGTGAATGTGAATCTGAAACCTTTTGATCTACCATGCTAGACCAAGAAACTGATGAGAAAGTGTTTCGTACGATAGAGTAATTAGCAAGAAAATATTAGGTAGAGTTAGCAGAAGATAAAATTTTGCAGAAGAAGTTCAAAATAGCCAAATTGGGGCAACAAAAACTCTAAGAAGTTGGATTGAAAATCCAAGTTTTAGACAAGGTCAAGTAGTACTCCAGGGAGAAGGTAGAGGAAATTGTTTTTCACCTTCTTCAGTAAAATACTTTGGGAACCAAAGCCTCCCTAAATGGGGAGGAATGATATGAAATGGATCATTATATAAATTTACATTTTTTTTGGTACTTTCTAGGGTGAAAAATTGGAGCTATTGGCTTGTAGCACCCATTTTAGAGGTAGTTCTCGCCTTGGTGATTGTGGTCCAAAAAATTATGGATCCTATTTAATCCCTAAAATAGCCTTTTTGGGGTCAAAAAATTGTAGAAAAAAATCCCATTCTCTCAACATTGTTCTACACATTGAGATATTTCCAATGGTGTGAATATCACCTCAATCATAGTTTACATGAGTAAGTTATGCCTCTCTCAAGTTAGTGTATCCCATTAACAACCATGACATCATTTGGATGTCACATTAGGTTCCATTACTCACACATGTGGAGTTAGTCACATGTGGACATTCAAGAAGATTTCGGATGGTCGAAAACCATAACCCTAATTGGGAGTCAAGGCATGTAAAACCCTAACCCTAAAACTAGATGACTATTAGGCTATATTAAATATAAAGTCACTAGGAAAGGAAGGGGTTCCATCCTTATTGTATTGTTTATTGTAACCTCATAGTTGAGAAAAGTATTTACGAGTGATATATTAAAGAAGCATAGATGAATTATAAGATCATGTAGCATCCATACAAGCCATAGTGTTGATGGCAATGCCATAGTGAGTGAACTTTCTTTGTATTTTCTTTTCATAACTGAGAAGAAAAGTGAAAGGAATATGCCTCGACATCTAGCTAGGTTTTTCCTATATTGGGTTTTCCTAGGGTACATCTTATGGTCATTGTGTTGATGGTGTGGTATTTTCTTAGTTTCTTTCATTTCAATTTAAGTTTATTTTTGTGTTTTATGTGCTAAGCTAGTAATATCAAATATGAAAACATATTGTAGTATATAGTAAGATCTATTGAGACAAGTTGTTCTAGTGAAATATCCTCAATAATTTACAGATAAGGAGTGATTGATTATTCCACTT
>JASDQU010013853.1:67639-84140 GCA_032191745.1 Picea mariana | reverse complement strand
CATAAAGAATAATAATAAAAATACACATGCAACAAACACAGAAAAAACCCATAAAAATAAATGCATAAATAATAATGCAACATGTAATTTAACACAAAATTGACACTTATCTTAGTAAAAATGTAACCAACTTCATGTAGACCTTCCATGAACCTCCCATCCTTAGACAAAACTTCTCATCACTCTCAGTAGTGGGTACCCTCGAGTTGGGACTAAAATCCACCTGGGTAAAGGGATTCCTAACCAGGATGATGTATCTCAGACAACTTGAAATTTTTTTGTCACATGTGCCAACTCAAACTAATAGCCTACAGTTTGTCATTCCCCACAAGAATGTCCCACCTCATGAAGTGTGACCCTTCTCTGCTCAACAGTCCTTCATCTGCCCCACTTCCTTTCTGGGGCTTCAGCAATAGGCCAGACATGAATTCTCAGAGCCTTGTTGTTGTAGTTTCACACCTTAGGGAAATCAATTCCCATCAATTATCTCACCTTAAGAGAATTGATCACAGTCCCGACAACCCACCTCTTCAGTTTCCACAGGCCTGACAAGTTGCATCTTTAGTTCATCTCCCAATCTAAACATGTATAGATACAAGTATGGGTATGGGTACAGATACATATACAAGTACAGGAAGGTATGAAGGACAATTGAATCAATGAGTGAATGATGATGGAATCCTTCGAAAATGAACTAAGTCCAAGCTATATGTATGCATGTTCCCAACTTGACACTTGTCATGTTGGGAACTACTTTGTCCCACTTGTCCCCATCCTTAGAACTTAGGATAAAATAATTATCCATACTTTATACTTTAAGGAATATTAATATAATATTCCTTTTTGGATAATCTCCCTAGCTTAGCCCCTTATCCTTAACTTTTAGGCCCCTTTCCCCAACTAGTGGAGTTTATTCCCCCATACTCTTTTATTGTGGTTGGTCTACACGCAACAATGTATTATGTTAATGATAAGACATATACAAAAATAGGCTCACTGTCCTTTATAAGCATCTAATCTCTCCATCCTAATTCAACACATAAGCCTCCTAGCTTATAATAACTGGCTCACCAGCCTATAAAACAAAACATATACAAAAAAGGCTCTCTGGCCTCATTATCACGCACACTTAAGTTTGTTGCGTGTGGTATGTTTGAATGTGCACACTTCATCATTTAATGTGCGGTACATGTGCTCACTGTTAGTGCTGCCACTTTTCCTTTTCCCTTCTAGAGTCGATTTCGAGTCACATAGTGACCCATGCGCCCAAACATGTGAAGTCAGTTATGAAATACTGCGATGTTGAAGTTAGAAAATGGCTGGTTGGCCCTTGGAAAAGGGAAAGGGTGTCAGAGTCAAGAAGTGCATATGTGGTCCGGGCTTTTCTTTTCCCAGGAAGTTGAATCTCGTTAAGAAATCAGTTTCTATGTACCCCTGTCAAGTCAAGTAGTTAAATAAGGGTCGCATTGGCAAGTGCCACAGTTATTATCGTTTATTATGAAGGCAGAAGGAATGAAGAATTGCAGTGTTCATATTATTCTTGCACAAAAAATCACATCACCTCCATTCCACATGTAGGGATTTTCCATGGACAGCCTAAGGATCAACTTGAAACTTCTCATCGCCATAAATTCATTAATGTCCATCATTTCCTCCTCTTTGAGCTGATCTTCTATAAATATCAGATGCTTGACATGTCCCTCCAGTTATAGAATTTGACCTAAGTTGTTTCTCTCATTTATTTTGTCGCCAAGCCAATTGGTTTAGATTTATCCCTAAATGCATCTGTTCGGAACATTTGTGCACAGTTTTCACCTCAGCTGCATCATGGCATTTTTTCAGAGTACAAGAAAGGGTGGACGGAGCGGTGAAATTGCGAGGTTCGAAGCTCAGAGAGATTGGTTTTCATTTGCGCCTGTGGAAAATATTCCCAGAAGATTAGAGGGACCCATCTTTCTACACACAGAAGAGACCACCTTAAGACGAGAGAGGGTCGAGACATAGAAACGCATACAGAAAGGAAAGGTAGCAGGAGCATTTGCCTCCGGACAACAGTTGCCTTGGAGAAGAGGCAAGCTGAGCAAGAACATGGAGGTCATGAAGGTGGAGGCCATGGAGATAAATGAGGAAATGCCATCTGAACAGCTGAAGTAGGAAAAGTTGGCTATTGCCAAGCTTTATCAAGAAAACAGAGAATTAAAATGACAGCCAACGACAAAGACTGCGAAGGCATCAGTTGCGTAGAGTCACAGAGGGAACATGACATGTATGAAAAGGTAGCTTAAGGAAGCTCAGAACGTTATTTTCCAGCTACGGGCAGCACAAAGGCTAGCAGAAGAAGGGCACACAGAGTATCCCAGGGAAGGCGAGGTATCTGAACAATAAGTCTACGTGGCTCTCGCCTTCGCACAAGAAAATAAATCTTAACGAGTGGATTTGTATTTACGATAGTTTTGTGGGTGATACGCATCCTTTGAAAGTATCTCACCATTTTGGTAACAGTAACGGAAATCACATAGTCGTTGTTGCACGCGGCTCTCAGCAAATAGGCATGCAACAGGAGGCGTAACCGACATTGCAGACAACCAGTTTGAGGCAGACACTTGTTCATAGGAATGGCTGATCGGGACACATAATGAAACATATTTTCCTGCATCGGCTCCTGACCGATGACCTGATCTCATGGTGGAACTTTGAATATGGTTACCAGTAGACGTGCATGATTTTTGACTATTTTTGGGTAGTTCCATGCGCAGAGTTTCTCGCACATGTGGCACAATTTTTCCAGTCTAGATTTAGCAGTTAGCATAGAGGGTAGCCCAAGAAGCACCTTCATTTATATATTTCATATTTTTTATGTAACCAAGTTTGGTTGGAAAGTTTAAGGAACAAATGCTATTGTAAGAAGTCTGAGTGTTTTTAACTGAAACTTAATGCAAAGGTCCTATGTTTTGATGAAAAGATTCTAGTTGCGATAGTTGGATGTATTATGTTTCTTTCTCTACATATGTTACAAGGGAAAAACTTTCTATGGCCAAGGTTAAACCACAACAGACAAGTATGATTGTAGAAATCAACTCAATTCCAACATATGCTATATAAACTAATGTGCAATATAAGAAAGAGGCCTACCTCGATCCAATGTTTGATGATGTTCCACCATTGAGAACTTTGACCCAAAGGTTTATACCTGCAAGAAGTTCTCAACAAACGAGTCGAGAAAGTATATAGTGATAATATATAAGAAGTTAGCACATCAGATAGCATAATCCATTAATAACATTACAAACATGCCCATGGATAATAATCATATATTTGCAAGATACCAATAGGACGAGAAAGGAGTATTTCTATTAATAATTGATCAGCATAAGTGACAATGATACAGACTTTTGTGTCGACACGGTTCGAAACCAAGAAACCAAGTTCCTTCCAACTGGGCCTCCACCACTTCAATCCTCCACCAAAGGAAAGCTCATAGGAAAGAGGCAATGAGGTCCTCTCAACAATAGGGAAAGATCTTGGGAGCTGAAAACTGTGTTCAGACTTGAGGGATAGAGGGATGCAGACTCAATATGAAGTAATTTCTCTAGAGTAACGTTTCTCTCAAAGTTGAATGCTTTCTCCTTCTTTTTCCATAGCTCAAAATTGTGATTTTATAGCCTTCAGAATGCAACTGAAGGGCCGATTTAGAACGCTTCTAGTATGTGGAAGGCCAAGGATCAGAGATCTTCTGTCATGACATGGAAACCCGACCTCATTTTGTATTTTCTAGCACAAATCCCGATGTACATGGGCTGCAGAGGAGCAACTAGCATATATGCATCTTGCATAGCTGATAGCAAGCATATCAAAAACAGATGACAAGTCTACATAGGGAAATGGAAAAAGGCCCTCTGTTCAAGATAGCAATGGTGAGGCAAATCTCTCTATAACAACGTATGTTATTCCCTGTTATCTTTGATTTCATATCTCATATCATCTTTTTTGGAATGAAATTTTGAACTTGTGGATTCGTAGTACTATGCCCCCTTGTTCACGCCACTTAGACAAAGTGTTTTCTTCTCGAGCTAGCTCCAAATTCATCCATGGAGATGCTCTTAACTCACCCTCTCTATTTTTCGCCCGCCACTCTTTATGGTTAAACATTGAAGGTTGTCGCTCGCCTAACCTTTCCTTTTCAAAACTAGCCACCGATTCATTTTTTCATCTCTTCCTCAGACCGACCCCATAGCTCGAGTTTTACTTCTCTACGCCAATATAACCAAATGAATTTTATCGTCATTTTTAAATCTAGCCATTGTTCGCAAAGCCATATCCTACGTGGATATCACACCATTTCTGAGAGAGCCCTCTCCAGATCCAGAAGGCTAGTTTTGGGTCTCAAAGTTGGTTGAAAAATTTATGCTCATCATCTATTTCTTAGCCAAATAGATTTACGGAGTGCTAACATTTTGGCGTCGTTGTCGGGGATGAAGTTGAAAGAAGTTTCCCAAGGAGAACGACAAACGCTACAGTTTGACCCCTGAGGGTAACAGAGGGACAAACACCCATATCGGTTGAAACCATTACCTTGGAAACTCCAGTCCAAAAAATACAGTGGTCCCCCAAGTAACACTATTTAGGAAACCTAGCTCCAAATACCTTTTACACTAGAGAAAATCTTGACCCAAACCCATCTGAGCCCGTATACGACCCAGAGAGAATTTTGCACAAGGCTAGAGAACAAGTGCCAGACCCATTCTACTTGCGGGACAGAATTCTGTCTTTTCCCAAAGACGACGTGCAAAGCATTGATGACCTAGAGTTTGACACCATTTTTTAACAAACTCTATTCAGGTCTAAGTCAGAGACTAGTTTGGACAAGACTATTTTTGACCCAAAAAACTTCCCACCCCAAGTGATGAGTAACACCTCCCAAAATCTAAATCCTTCTAGGACTATGGCTGCTAGATTCGTCCTCCTCTCCCTGTCGGCCCAATTACATGACTTGCCTCATAATTACAACCAAAGAATCAAACTCTACAATGTCGAGGGAGATGTTTCCGCTGAGAAACACTTGGACTGGTTTAATGATTTCGTCGACTTAGAGGAGGTAGATTACGCAGATGTGAAGATGAGGCTTTTCATGCAAAGCTTTTTGGGAGATGTAAGAAAATGGTTCAAAGCCCTCCTAGCCACTAGCATTGGAGACTTTGTGGCATTCAAAAGATATTTCCTGAATAAATGGGGAGACAAGAAGAACCCTTTGTAGTTGTTGACACAATACAATAACATGAGGAATGCGCCGGACGAAACGATGCAAGAGTTTTTGGCTCATTTTATGAAAGTGTATAACTCCATACCTTTTGAAGTAAAACCATCGCCCGGTGTTGTGCAATTGCAATATGCAGATTCGTTCTACAGTGACTTTGCTCTACTACTAATAGAAAGAAGGTCAGAAAACCTGGATGCCATTATGAGTAATGCTGTCGAGGTCGAAATGAACATGATGGTGTTGGGAAAAATCAAATCTAAGTTCAATCAGAGTGACAAAAGACACCAAGGGGATGCATAGTTGTCAACATTGCGGCCCTCATATGACAGGTTCAATGTAATGATCAAAACCATGGAAAAGTCGATGGAACGAATGTTCGTGGGAAACATGACTACTGCGCGAGACCAAAACGATTTTCAACCCAAAAATCAAAATCTCTGGAGGGGTCAGATTCCTCAGATCAGGCAGTGGGACCTAGGCGACCAACAGACAAGGCCCCCTTTCTAGAGAAACTAGATGGAGGAGGATTTCGACTAGTCTTTCGATGACCAGATGCATTATTGTGATGATAAAAACCCATGTGTGTTCTTGACAAAAAAAGAACAAGATCGGTATATGAACCAAAACAAAGATTTCCCACTAGAAACCGATGATGACATGATACTCGAAATAGATGGTGCACCATCTTGGGAAACAAAGGAATTAAAGAAAGGTTATCAGAATTCTATCATGTAGTTTCAGAAGAAATATAAACTTTGGAGCAAAGATGCGCCTATCAAGCTGAAGCAAGCAGACTCTATGAAATGGCCTGCAGTGAACGCGCCCTCCACCAGTTGAGAAATATTAGACCACACGAAAAAGGATGTAGCTGAGAAGATGAATTCGAAGCAGGAAATCCCCAAGAAGGCTCCAGAGATAGGCCGTGCGACTAGTGGAAAAGAGGTAGAGAAGGTCTACCCCCCCTTTCAATTTTGAACACGAGATAGAAAAAATCAAAATCTTTGTCTTGTTGAATGAGATAATTAGATAGGGTGAGTATCGAGAACAAATCATAAAGATGATGAAATCAGGAGGATCCCCTGATACTCTGAATGTTTGAGATGATCACCCCGCCATTCTGTTTGGCTTGCACGCTGAAGAGACGAGCAATGAAGAAGATGTCCCCCATTTTTATGTCATCTTGAAAATCCATGATCTGAAATTACATAATGACATGCTTGATTCTGGCACATCATGTAATCTCATGCTGAAGGTGGTCGTGGATGAGCTGGAACTAGAGGTCACCAAACCATACAAAGACTGTTTCTCTTTCAATTCAAGGAAATTCAAGTGTTTAGGCCTATTCAAACACCTGGTCGTATCGTTGGCCCAAATCCCTGCCAAGAACATGGTCATGGACATAGTCATCACATACATACCCAAGAAGTTTGGCATGCTTCTCTCAAGATCATGGGTTGCGAAGATGAAAGGCACATTGCAGATGGATATGACCTACGCCACTATTCTTGTGTTTGGCCATGACAGAATACTATACAGGGAAGTCCTATTGAAATATATGGTGAGTAGAAAAACGCATCCCCACAACCATCCTATATACACCATCGACACCGAAGTGGATAGAAGTGCACGGATATTCCGAGCTAATCATAAATCAGGTGAAAGGAGTGTATCAGGCCCAACATCCCAGACTGCGCGCTTACAAAAGTATGGCTCTGGATCTCCTTGGATATTTTTCAGAGTATTTCTTGACCGCTATCCCTAGGGAACAAAATCAGTTCACTGACACATTGGCCACCTCAGCTTCAGTTTTCAAGATCCCCTCTCTTCCAGACAAAAGATATGAAATCAAGGTTAGGCATAGGCCAACAGTACCCCATAACATCAAACACTGGCAGGTGTTTGAGTATGATAAGCAGGTGGAAAGGTTCCTCCTCATGAGTGACGAGTTCTCTAACACAAACCTTGACAGGGAATGTTGTGGCGAAGAAGAGGAGTTTGCAGAAGTGCACAATGATGATGACCCTTTCCAAAACCAAATCCATGGAAGGGATATAATCCAATTAAAAAATAACATCATTCTGAAGGGGTTGGTGCCCTGGAAAAACTATTCAAAGAAAATGATGTGGCCAAGAACCACAAGATCACTACAAGTGCAAAATACATGGAATACTGCAACATCGGGACCGAGGTGGAACCGAAGATGGTAAAGCTATCAAAAATGATTAGTCCAGAGGTCAAGTAGGATTACATAAAAATCATGAAGGACTTCCCAGATGTTTTTGTGTGGAGCTACGATGATCTGAAAGTGTATGACACAAAGGTAATCCAACATTTTATCCCTCTCAAGGAAGATCAAAAGACTTTTAAGAAAAAGCTGAGACAGATAAACTCTTTGCTACTGCCGTTAATTGAGAAAGAGGTAAAAAAGATTTTCGAGGCCAAAATTATCGTTTCCTTGAGATTCTCGAAGTGGGTAGCTAACTTAGTGCTTGTGAGAAAAAAAAGTAGGGGAATTAGACTATGCGTAGATTTCCAAAATTTGAATAAGTTGTCTCTGAAAGATCACTAACTCGTCCCCAAAATGGACTACATCTTACAAAGTGTAGTGGGATCTCAAAGAATTCCATGCTGGATGGTTTCTCGGGGTATAACCAAATCATGGTTCACACGGATGACAAAGAGAAGACGACTTTTACCACTCTGTGGGGAACATTCATGTATGCTAAGATGCCTTTCGGCCTAATGAACATTGGTGCCACTTTTCAAAGGGCAATGGACATCGCTTTTGTTGATGAAAAATAAAAATTCATTGTGATTTATCTTGACGACATCACACTGTACTCTACCTTCGATAAACATCACCTCGAGCACCTGAAAAGAGTTTTTCAAAAGTGTAGGAAGTTTGGCATATCACTGAATCCGAAGAAATATCATTTCATGGTAGAGGAAGGAAAGCTTCTGGGACACATCATTTCCAGGGAAGGCATTAAAATAGACCCCAGCCAGGTCGAAGGGATTTTGAATATCAGCACCCTGCGCAGTAAAAAGGAGGTATAATATTTCTTGGGTAAGGTAAATTTTCTGAGAAGGTTTATCCCAAATTTGGCGGAAACCATAAAACATATAACTTGTATGCTCAAGAAAGGAAATGAGATTAAGTGGAACCATGAGGCCAAGAAGTCCTTTTAAGACATCAAAGTGGACCTCACTAAAGCCCCTGTGTTATCTAGCCCAGACTTTATGAAAGATTTTCTCCTTTTTTCATTTGCCTGAGAGCACACTATCGTCATAGTACTTTTGTAGAAGGATGAGCAGGATTTCGAGAAACCCATAGCCTACTTTAGTTGAAAAATTCGTGACGCTCCCCTAAGGAATGAAATCATGGAAAAATAGGTGTACGCTTTAGTAAAGGCTCTGAAGGAATTCAGGACATATATATTGCACTCCCACGTTATCGCCTGCGTGCCCAACAGTTCGATAAAGGACATCCTTACCCAGCCCTACCCAGAAGGAATGAGAGGAAAATGGAGATCCTCCATGTTATAGTACGACCTTGAGATCAAGCCAAACATTTTGGTCAAAGGCCAAGGCCTTGTGAAGTTAATGGCGCAATCGGACTGCGACACCGTGGGTATGAATTTCATCGTTGATTTTTCAGAGTGCCCTCAGGAAGGAAGGGTTGCACAGGTACCTCAGTGTTTCTTTGATTTGTTGTGGTACACAGACATCATCTACTTTTTAGAAAACCTCCAGGCCCCTACAGGAATGAGCAAGACTAAAGTGAGATTTCTCAAAATCAAGGCGGTTAAGTTCTGTGTTTTAGATAATTCGCTATATTGGAAAGATCCCGGAAGAATATTGTTAAGTTGTTTGTTGGAATACGAGGCAAAGCGGGCCATACAGGAGTTTCACAAAGGAGACTCCGAAGGCCACCTTTATTGGAAGACCACCATGCACAAGATCCTGAGGGAAGGTTATTACTGGATGACACTTTTTGCTAATGTATATAAAGAGGTCTCCAACTGCCACGAATACCAAATTTTCGACAGGAAAAGAAAGCTACAACCTTTTCCATTAAATCCTTAGTCGAGGCAACTTTCATGCAATGGGGCCTAAATTTCATAGGAGAGATAAAACCACCATCCTCTATGCAACACAATTGGATCCTCATGGCCACCGATTATTTCATGAAGTGGATTGAGGCGATCCCCACAAAGTAAGCCACCGATGTGGTCATCATACAATTCCTGGAGACAAACATCATGTCAAGGTTTGGATGTCCTGTTAAGATCATAACCGATAATTCGGCCGCATTCAAGTCTAAGAGGATGGAGAAGTTTTGTCAAGACTATAATATAACCTTGGGACACTCCTCAGTGTATTATCCGCAGGGAAATGGGTTAGCAAAGCCTTCAAACAAGAGCCTGACCAGAATCATCAAGAGGCTCTTGCAAGAAAATAAAAGAGCATGGCATAAGAAGCTTATCTACATGCTATGGGTAGATTGGATCACCACTAAAAAGTCCATATCAATGTCACCTTTTCAGATCGTTTACGGTGCGGACGTGATTTTCCCTACTGCACTGGGACCGCCTGCCAAGAAACTGTTGTAGGAGATGGAGGTCAAACTGGATGATATGAAAATAAGAATAAACCAGTTGATCCACACCCAACAAGCGAGGGAGCAGGCATATAATTGATCTTGACTTCACCAGGAAAGGATAAAGAAGACTTTCGACAAACACTCCAAGCAAAAAGGTCTCCAGGTGGGAGATCTAGTGCTGAGATGGGACACGCGAAATGAAGGAAAGGGGAAACATGGAAAATTTGATCACTTTTGGAAAGGACCATATAGAGTCAGCGCATGCTGTAGAGACAACGCTTTTTTCTTGACAGGACTAGATGGGGAATGTCTCGTTGGGGGCCTGTAAACGACAGGTTTCTCAAATTCTACCTGATGTAAGAAATTTTGTTTGATCCATTTGTCATTGTAAATAGTCGCTAAATTTGAGTCGAGTTAGTATGTCAACAGAACATTGAAGCCCAAAGTGAAGGCCCTAAGTTTATGCTGCAGTTTTAGAAGTTGTGTCATTGACTCTAATTGTTTTCTTTTCCATCCGTCGTTTTGTTACTTAGTGTCTAGACGTCAAGTCAAGCCCAATGATCATGCACATGGTCTACTATTATTTTCCACCTCATAGGGAGGATAGCATCCCCGTTGGAGTCAGTTGTTAGTGTTGCCACTTTTCCTTTTCCCTTCTGCAGTCGATTCTGAGTCATGTAGTGACCCATGCACCCAAGCATGTGAAGTCATGTACAAAATATTGTGATGATGAAGTCATCAAATGATCAGTTGGCCCGTGGAAAAGGGAAAGGGTGTCAGAGTCAAGAAGTGCATACGTGGTACGAACTTGTCTTTTCCCAATAATTTGAATCCTGTTAAGAAATCAACTTCTATGTACCCCTGTTGAGTAAAGTGGTTAAATAAGGGTCGCATCAACAAGTGCCATAGTTATTATCATTTATTATGAAGGCCAAAGGAATGAATAATTGCAGTGTTCATATTATGCTTGCACAGAAAATCGCATCACCTCCATTCCACAAGTAGGGATTTACCATGGACAACCTAAGGATCGACTTGAAACTTCTCATCACCATAAATTCATTAATGTCCAGCATTTCCTCCTCTATGAGCGAATCTATTATAAATATTAGATGCTTGACATGTCCCTCCAATCGTAGAATTCGGCCCAAGTTGTTTGTCACATTTCTTTTTCGCCTATCCAATTGGTTCAAATCTATCCCTCGATACATCTGTTCAAAACATTTGTGCACAGTTTTCACCTCGGTTGCATCATGGAATTTTTTAGAGTATGAAAAAGGGCACACGAAGCGACATAACTGTGAGTTCCAAACCTCAAAGAGATTGGGTTTCATTTGTTCTTGCGGAAACTATTCCCAAAATCTTAGAGGGACCTATATTTCCACACACAGAAGAGACCACCTTAAGACAAGAGAGGGCCAAGACAGAGAAACACATACAGAAAGGAAAGGCAACAGGAACGTTCGCCTCCGAACAACAATTTCCTCGGAGAAGAGGCAGGCTGGGAAAAAACATGGAGGTCATGAAGGCAGAGGCCACGAGGACAAATGAGAAAACACCATCTCAATAGTTGAAGCAGGCAAAACTAGCTATTGTCGATCTTTATCAAGAAAATAGAGAATTAAAATGACAACGAGCGACAAAGACCATGGAGGCATCAACTACACAGAGTCACAGAGGGAATGTGATGTGGCTTAAAAGGAAGCTTAAGGAAGCTCAAAATGTTATTTTCTAGTTGTGGGAAGTGCAAAGGCTAGCAAAAGAAGTGAACACAGAGTATCTTGGGGAAGGCAGGGTAGTTGAACAAGAAGTCTATGTGGCTCTCGCCTTTGCACAGGAAAAGAAAGTGTAACGAGCAGCTTTGTAATTAAAATTTTTTTTTGGGTGATATGCATCCTCTGAAAGTATCTCACCATTTTCGTAACGGTAACAAAAATCGCATAGCCATTACTGTGTGCGACTCTCAGCAAATAGGCATGCAACGAGAGGCATAATCGACATTACAGAAAATCGGTTTGAGACAGACACATGTTCGTAGGGATGGATGATCAGGACACAAAATGACACATATCTTCCCATGTCATATCCTAATCGACGACCTGATCTCATGGTGGAACTTTGAATATGGTTACTAGTAGACATGCATGATTTTTACCTATTTTTGGGTAGTGCCATGCACAAAGTTTCTGGCACATGTGGCACAATTTTTCCAATCTAGATTTAGCAATTAGCATAGAGGGAAGACCAAGCAGCACCTTCATTTATATATTTCATCTTTCCGATGTAACCAGGTTTGGTTGGAAATTTTAAGAAACAAATGCTATTGTAAGAAGTCTGAGTGTTTTTTACTGAAACTTAATGCAAAGGTCCTGTGTTTTGATGAAAAGATTCTAGTTGCGATAGTTGGATGCATTTTGTTTCTTTCTCTATGTATGTTCTTCCCTATTATCTTTAATTTCATATCTCATATCGTCTATTTTGGAATGAAATTTCAAACTTGTGGATTTGCAGTACTGCGCCCCCTTGTTCACACCACTTAGACAAAGAATTTTCTTCTCGATCTAGCTCTGAATTCATCCATGGCAATGCTCTAAACTCACTCTCTCCATTTTCCTCCTGCCACACTTTACGGTTAAACACTGAAGGTTGTTGCTCGCCTAGCCTTTCCCTCTCGAAACCAATCACCGAGTCATTTGTTCCGTCTCTTCCTCAGACCGACCCCATAGCCCGAGTTTTACTTCTTTGCGCCAATATAACCAGAAGCATTTTATCATCGATTTTAAATCTAGCCATCGTTCGCAAAGCCACATCCTGCGTAGATACTATGCCATTTCTGAGAGAGCTGTCTCCAAATCTGGAAGGCTAGTTTAGGGTCTCAAAGTTGGTTGAAAAAGTTACCTTCATCATCTGTTTCTTATCCAAATAGATTTACGGAGTGATAACACTCACTATACCATGGAAGGTGCATGAAAAATGATATCAGAAAGCTCACCATATTAATTACATTTTCATTTAAATTTACATTTGGGGTTTGGCCTAGGGGTATTACATTCCCCTCCCCTTATTTATGCACTATCCTCAGTGCAATATATACACATATATAACCAAAATTTCAAAAATCCTAAAAACGATGTGGTTATTCTTCCCTCATAGCATCTTCATTCTCCCAAGTTGCATCCTCAGGACCGTACCAGGTCCATTGGACCTTTACAAGCTCTATGTCTCGATTTCAGAGTTGTTTGATTTTCTAGTCTAGAATGTGTACCGGATGTACTTGGAAAGTGCCTTCTTTCTCCACCTGAATCCCATTCCAATCAATAACAAGATTAGCATCAAGTATATATTTCTTAATCAATGATACATGAAATAAATTATGAATGGTCATTAATGTAAGAAAGGAATCATATATGCTACAGGCCCAATCCTCTCTAGGATTTCAAACGACCCACAATAGCGAGCTACCAACCTTTGAAAAATTCCCAATTTCAGGGAACTTTTGTTGGCTTTTAATTTCAAGAATACATGGTCCCCCACTTTAAATTCCATGTGAGTTATTCCCTTATCATCACAGTTTTTCTTCCTATCTTGGGTAGCATTTAAATTCTATTTTATTTTCAACATTCGCTCTTCCATTTCCCTGAGTAATTATGGGCCAACTACTGCTCTATCTATTGGGTTGTCCCAGTTTACTTGTTTGTTGCACCTTCTGCCATAACGTGCCTCAAATGGGATCATCTTTAGAGATTCTTGGTACCCATTGTTATAAGCAAAATCTACTAACTGTAGGTAGTCTTCCCATTTGTATGTTTTATCCATCACATACATCCTAAACATATCCTCAATCACTTGATTCCCTTTCTCTATATGTCCATCTGATTCCGGATGATAAGTTGTGCTAAAATTCAAATTTGTTCCAAATCCATTAAATAATCCCTTCCAAAAATTTGAGGTGAATTTTGGATCTTTGTCAAAGACAATTGTCTTGGGTATACCATGTAATTGAGCATTTTTTCTCATATAAACATCAATAATGTTGGTTTCCTTTTGAGTGAGCTTTACTGGAATAAAATGGGTAGCTTTAGTAAGCTTATCCACCACTAGCATAATAGAATCATGTTGCTTGTTTGTTTTGAATAATTTGGTGATGAAATCCATTGTTACAACTTCCCATCTCCACTCAAGAATGGGTAATGGATACAACAAACTAGTTGGGTGTCTATGCTCATCTTTTAGCTTTTGACACTCCAAACATTTGGCAATAAAATCAAAAACTTATTTCTTCATGCCTAGCCAATAATATTGGCTCTTGACAACTACAATAGTTTCCTGGTAACTTGGGTTCCAAGCATAAGGTACATTATGCATTATTCTCAATATCAAAATTTTCAATTCTAGGGAATTTGGTACATAGATTATGCCTCTGTACATGAGAACTCCATCATTTTTTAGCTTATAATCTTCAATTTTTTACTGCAAAATACCGTTTTGTAATTTTGTTACTAATTCCTTGTATTGCAACTCTGATTTTGCAGCCTCCAAGATTCTTTCTTTCAAATCTAATTGGTACATGCTAATGGTTGTAGCATGCAACTCATGCACTCTTCTGCTAAGTGCATCAACCACCTTGTTCTCTTTCCCTTTGATATGATTTATATCAAAGTCATATTGACTAAGAAATTCTAACCACTTGCTTTGCCTAGCATTTAGAGTTGACTAATCAAATAAATATTTCAGACCATTATGGGTTGTCCTCAGCTCGAACCTTTTCCCCATGAGGTAGTGCCTCCACTTCCTCAAGGCATTCACTATGGATGCCAACTCCAAATAATTAGTGGCATAGTTCCTTTCATACTCCTTCAACTTCTTGGATTCATAACATACAACAAACTCATTTTGAATGAGGGCTCTACCAATTCCTTCTTTACATGCATCTGTGCATACAATGAATTCTTCATTTGGATCCGCAATCCTTAACATTGGAGCATTGGTTAATGATTATTTCAAGTGTTGGAAACTCTTTTGACAATCCAATGTACACTGAAACTTCACACCCTTCTTTTTCAAGGTTATTGGGTGTGCAATCTTTGAGAATCCTTCAATAAATCTCCTATAGTATTCTGCAAGGCCCATAAATGATCTGACCTATGTCACATTCTTTGGCACTAGCAATCCTCTAATGGATTCTATCTTCTTAGGACCCACTATTATCCCTTCCTCTGAAATGATATGTCCCAAATAATGAATTTGCTTCTAAGAAAATGAGCACTTGCTCAATTTGGAATACAACTGATGCTCCCTTAATACTTGTAACACCATCCTCAAGTGTTTTTCATGCTCTTCCTTCGATTTAGAATATATAATAATTTCATATAAAAATACAATGAAAAACTTATCTAAGTATTCTCTAAAAATACCATTAATTAAACACATGAAGACAATTGGTGCATTTGATAATCCAAATGGCACCACTGTGAACTCATAATGACCATACCTTGTTCTGAAACCAGTCTTGTTGATGTCTTCTTCTTTAATTCTTTCTGATTATAACCTGAACTGAGATCAATATTGGAGAATATTTTTGCATATTTCTACTGATCAAAGAGGTCATTGATCCTTGGCAAAGGATACTTATTCTTCACAATTACTTTATTCAAATGCCTAAAGTCAATGCAAAGTCTCAATGTTCCATCCTTTTTCTTTACTTTATTGACTGTTGAGAAAAGTTGACTTCTGAATTTTTGGAAAGCACACTATTTTTTGGATATATGGATAATATATTTTTGGAAATAATTTCAATTATCATTAATATAAATTGTCAAATTATGAGAGTGATGATGGGAGCCACAAGGAGGGATGTGTTTGATTGATTAACTAGTTGTGTTATGCTTGTTAAAGAACCAAAGGGAGTCACAAGGGGTCCCACCTACTAGTTATTATTTATTTAAAAACCCTTATTATAATTTTATTACTTTCCCCCCTTAACTAAAAACTTGGTTGAGTTTTAGTTAACTTAACTAAAGAAGTAGTTCAACTACTTCAACTAATTCTATTTTCTTAAAGGAAAAAGGAAAAGGAGGAACAATAGGAGAATAGAAGGAGAAGCATACTAAGGTCTTCTCTTTGAGTTTTGTTGAGATAATTCAGTTTTCATTCATTCTTTAATTCATTGAAAGCCTAATTCTCTTTTATGACAGCAGGGTCCTATTGTAGACAACAAGATTCACGGTTGAATTACATCATTCAGACACTTGTTTTTCAGAGGTGTTGATCTATCTTTGATAGTCTGTGTAGACTTGTCTATTTGTGAATTAAAATTCATGAATGATAAAGCCTATTGTGCAGAGTCGAGTGGGAAACAATCTGTGGAAAGCTGATCCAACTTTTAAACTTCAACTTTTACTTTTTGTGAGAAGTCCTTTTGTATGGTTTTCATCGGGGACATCTAAGTTTGACTTTGGTCCAAACTTCCTCAGAGAATTTTGTAAATAGAATGATTCTTTTGATAAATTGGAATGGAATAAATGATTTCTTTATGTCTCACTATTTTGATTATTGACTTGGTGTTCTTACTTCTGTCTCTATATTTATTTCAGCATCTGTTATATTCAGAAAATTAAATAAATATTGAATTTTTCAGCAAA
>JASDQU010013853.1:57204-67619 GCA_032191745.1 Picea mariana | reverse complement strand
ATATTTTTGGAAATAATTTCAATTATCATTAATATAAATTGTCAAATTATGAGAGTGATGATGGGAGCCACAAGGAGGGATGTGTTTGATTGATTAACTAGTTGTGTTATGCTTGTTAAAGAACCAAAGGGAGTCACAAGGGGTCCCACCTACTAGTTATTATTTATTTAAAAACCCTTATTATAATTTTATTACTTTCCCCCCTTAACTAAAAACTTGGTTGAGTTTTAGTTAACTTAACTAAAGAAGTAGTTCAACTACTTCAACTAATTCTATTTTCTTAAAGGAAAAAGGAAAAGGAGGAACAATAGGAGAATAGAAGGAGAAGCATACTAAGGTCTTCTCTTTGAGTTTTGTTGAGATAATTCAGTTTTCATTCATTCTTTAATTCATTGAAAGCCTAATTCTCTTTTATGACAGCAGGGTCCTATTGTAGACAACAAGATTCACGGTTGAATTACATCATTCAGACACTTGTTTTTCAGAGGTGTTGATCTATCTTTGATAGTCTGTGTAGACTTGTCTATTTGTGAATTAAAATTCATGAATGATAAAGCCTATTGTGCAGAGTCGAGTGGGAAACAATCTGTGGAAAGCTGATCCAACTTTTAAACTTCAACTTTTACTTTTTGTGAGAAGTCCTTTTGTATGGTTTTCATCGGGGACATCTAAGTTTGACTTTGGTCCAAACTTCCTCAGAGAATTTTGTAAATAGAATGATTCTTTTGATAAATTGGAATGGAATAAATGATTTCTTTATGTCTCACTATTTTGATTATTGACTTGGTGTTCTTACTTCTGTCTCTATATTTATTTCAGCATCTGTTATATTCAGAAAATTAAATAAATATTGAATTTTTCAGCAAACTTTCATTTATAAAAACATCATCCTAAGCACTCGTAATCAATACTTGTGGATTAGGAAACAAATTTTGATGGCTATAAACATAGGGTGATATTCCCATCTATCTTTCTTTAGCCAAGTAATATATGAAAATGCTTGAGTAAGATCATTTCATATCTTTTCCTCAGTATTTATTTTGGTGACCATACTAGAGGGATCTTCAATATCTCTCTCGATGATTTTTATGCTTGATTATCATCGAATACATGTATTTTTCTGATATTGATTCTTTGATTGTTTCATTTCTTAATGACTATACCTGTTGCAAGGCATCCCAATATTGATCCCGGTCTTCAAGATTATACCATCATTGCTTTGAATTTGTTTAACACCATTTTAGACACTTCTAATACTCGGGCTAAGCTTAATCATTCATGGGAAACAATTGAACGAGACATAAGTTTCTGAGAACATTGGGAAGCTAGACGTAGACAGCCTATAAATCAGCCATAACTTCTTTTTCCTTCATCTTTGACCTTCTTTTCATTTCCTTAAACCCTCGTGTTTCTAGGAGAAGAAGAGGCCTATCACCTGAAATTATTCCTATTGCTGAAATAAGAAAAAGGAACATTGTGTCTTCAACTTTGTCAGTGATTGGTAGCTTATATAGTCACCATGTCCTTGTCCAATCTACCACAAACCCCACCAAAGTCATTAAAAAGTATTGGATTTTTCAATTGGAAGAAGATGCTACAACCACACTGTGGGATGTTTCCTCTCCTCTTAACCTAACACCTGCTACTTGTCCACTTCCTAAATTCAAAGAACATCTTGCTAGGTTTCCGAGGAATAACACTGTCATTACAAATGAATACCTGGTGGAATTTTCTAATGCCTGTCACAACATAGGAGCCAATGACAATGATACTTTCATGCACTTATTTGTCAATTCTGGAAGGAAAGGATGCAGCCGATTTCTTTGACCTTCCTCCTAAGATTTTGTCTACTTGGGAGGAATTATTCTATTGGTTCAAATCCACTTATGGGCAATCTAAAATCTCAGTTGAGGAGTTACGGGAGTACAATAACATCACTTATAAGGATGGTGAAACCACCAAGTCCTTCAACTTGCGTTTCACCAAGTTATACAATCAAATACCTGAACTCATTCAACCTCAGAACCAAGCCACTTTAATGCATTATTATAATGTATTACCTTCCCCCTACCATCATAGTCTTGAGGAAAAATTCATTGAGAACCTCAGTTCCCCTCTACATACTTGTTTAGAGTATGAAGAACAACTTGAAACAATAGGTCTTCCTCATGGAGAATCAATTAAACATATAGAAATGTATTCCCTTTTACAGCTTGTACAAGACATGAATAATCATATGATAGCGTATGAGAAAAAGGGAAATATCTCCCCTCTTACCCCTGGAGCTTCATCCTCTTCTATGCCCCCCTTTAGAAATCCAAATGAAAATAATTTTCAGCCTAAAGCTATCATGCCTCAGATTTGGTGTAAATTTTGTGAGGAACACCATGAGGAAAGCACATGTGAGGTAAAGAAGAGTGTCAAAGATAAGTTATTTGGTAAAATATTGGAAACTACCATCGTTTTCCTAGATTTTTCAGAGCCATAAGATATCATGATCATCAATACTAGGAACAAATCCTACACTCCCAAGGGAAAATATGATCCTTGATCCAGATTTTATGAGCAGAACGAAATGAATACAGATTATTAACAGGTGCTTAACACAAAATAATAGAGATACAGTAAAACCAGTTTTCTATTCAATAACGAAATAAGCTGAAACTGTAAAATGCAGTGGAAACAAGCTTGTTGGAATGGCGGCGACTTATCTCTGAGAAGAGATGCGACGACAACATGCATTCAAAAGAAGAAGGTTAAAATGAGGCCATGAAGGCCTTTTTACAATAAGAAAGAATGCAAAAAACCCTAGACATCAAAAAACCTAACCCTAGGAGATGAAGTACCAAAAGTCATGTGGGCCCCGTTTGGGCAAGTTAGTACATCAACTTCCAGGGGTCGTAACTTCTGCATACGATCTTTGTTTTAGGAACGTGATATCCCATTGGAAAGGTATAGTCAAGGAGATTCATTTTGGGGGATCAATTATTCCTTCAGCTATCATTGAGGATTTCTATCCCAAAAAACCTTCATTGAGGCCCTCAAAATGGCCACGGAAGTTAAAACTACTAAAAATAGTAAATTGCCAAAATTGTCATAAAACTGTTTTGAGCCAGTTGGAAAAGGTGGGTGGCCACCGATATCTATCTGGATCAATCCTCCCCGCAATTCTTCTAGACTAATTCCATCCTCACCAGTTGCTATTCAGGTTCCTAAGGTTCCAGACAGTCAAAGAACTACCTCCCTTCTCCCCTCTTCCAAATACAATATCTTAAATCAGTTGGCCAACATCAAATCAGATGCAACCCTTCTGGACATGGTTGTCATACTAGAACAATAGAGGCATCTAAAACAAATCAAGGAAGGAAAATATTCCATTGTATCCAATCTCTCTGAAGAGGTAAATGAAGAGGATTCGTCTATAAATAAAGTAGGTGTACATAACTTTAGATACCTTGTAAAAAATCCCCCTTTTTATATTTATGTAAAGATCATGGATAAGATCACCCATTGTTGCCTCATTTATGGCGGTTTGGGCCCAAGTGTAGTGTCGAATATTATTATGGAAGATCTAGGCTTGTCTTGTACAAATGAAAATGCCAAAAACATGTTGTCTTATAATAGTCTACAACAAACGACCATAGGTGAGATCAAAGATGTGACCTTAGTTTTTTGCGCACACCCTGAAATAAGGACAACCCTTAATATTTAGGTAATTGATATGCCAGTTAGAAATTACTCAATCATCTTAGGAAGATATTGAAAATCTTTGATGGGTGGATACCTCTCACTCAACAGGACACACTTATATGTTCCTCAGAATGGTAAAAAAATCATAGTCCTTAGAGAGGGAAGTATTTCACCTTACATAGAGAGTGTTCCACAACCTAATGTGAATCATATCGAAGAGGACCTAGGGGTGTATTCCATATTTTCCAAGGAGGATAAAATTCCCTTGGAAAAAATGAACTTAGACGATGGTATGTGGCACATGCACTTTGATGGTTCACGCTCTAATGAAGGTAACATAGTTGGAATTATATTGTACTCTCCTCTAGGGAAAATTCATAACTTTTCTGATAGGTTGGAGTTTTCTTGCACAAACAATGTCACTGAATTCAAAGATTTATTATTAGGCACTGAAAACACCTATAATCTAGGTTGTGGTCACCTTATAGTCTTTGTGGATTCTAAGCTTGTTGTGAACCTTGTATGTAAGATATACTCCCCTAGCAACAAGTTGATGAAACGATACACCCAAACTATTTTTTCACTTATCTCGAACCTATTATCTTTCAACATTACTCATGTTAAGAGTGAATTGAACTCAATGGTTGATCAATTAGTTGTTTTTGTAGCCTCTTTGAATCGACAACTTCTACCACACAAACCTGATTGTACTTTTCAATCTCTATATCGTTCACATATCCATGAGAATATAGAATCATGGAAGGTCTTCCCTAGTAATGAGAGCATATGTTATTTCATTCAAAATGAACCTTATAGGCCCAAGGAAATTATATCAATGGAAGATAACAAGATTCTTAAGGGATTGACTCCTCTAGAGAGGTCATTTTCATCGAGTGATGTAGGAAATAAAGAGAAACATAAGGAAGAAGAATAAAAAAGGAAGGTGGGTAAAACAATATCCTTGAACATTGGGATGCTCGAGTCTCCAAAGAATGTTAAAATAGGTGCCCAATGTTCTGATGAAGAGAAAATAAAGTTTGCCAAGCTTCTTGGCAAATTTCAAGATGTTTTTTCTTGGTCTTACGAGAATCTTCGTGGTTTTGATCCCACTCTTATACGTCATGACATTCCCATCAAGGAAGGCATAAAACCAGTTAGGAAAAAAAAATGCCTATCAACCCTGCACTGGAAGAAACTATTTGAAAGGAGTTGGAAAAAATCTTGAAAGATGGAATCATCTTTCCGGTCAAATATTATGAATGGGTTTCCAATTTGGTTCTTGTTTGGAAAGAAACTAGTCATATCAGATTATGCGTGGATTTTCACGCATTAAATTAGGCTAGTATAAAAGATCACTTTCCTCTCCCTAATATGGAAATGATTTTGTAGCAAGTGGTAGGGTCACAAATAATTTCCTTACTTGACGGTTTTTCTGGTTACAATCAAATCAAGGTAAAAGGGGCAGATAAATATAAAACCACATTTATTACTCGTTGGGGTACCTTTTCTTATGAATGTATGCCTTTCGACTTATCTAATGTAGGTGACACTTTTCAAAGAGATATGAAAATATCTTTTGATGATTTGATCGGTAAGATCATTCAAATCTACCTTGATGACTTAACTGTGTACTCTAAAAATTGATCAGAACATTTTGGTCATCTAAAAAGAGTTCTCATGTGATGCAGGAAATTTGGCATCTTTCTAAATCCTTCTAAGTCCATTTTTGGTGTTACCAAGGGCAAGCTCATTGGACACATTGTCTCCAATTCAGGAATAAGCATTGATCCTAAAAGGATTGTTGTTATCCTTAATCTTCCTGCTCCCACTTCCAAGAAGGAGGTTCAAGATTTTATGGGTGTTATTAACTTCATCCATAGGTTTGTTCCCAATTTTGTTGTAATGGTCAAACCAATTCATAATCTTCTTAAGAAAGATTGTTCTTTTTCTTGGACAGATGATGTTGAAAATTCTTTTGTAGGGATTAAGAAAGAAATATGTTCTGCACCGGTTTTGGCGAAGTTGGATTTTGAGAAGGAATTCAAAATATATACTAATGCCATCAAGGATGCAGTTTCTACTATCCTCATGCAAAGTGATGACCAACATAATGAAAAACCAATAGCTTACATGAGTCAAAGTTTGTCTGATGATGAATTTAAATATTCTTTTATTGAGAAACACGCTTTCGCTCTTCTTAAATTTGTTGAAAAGTTTCGCCACTTCATCTTAGGTAAACATACATTGGTAAAAGTCCCTTTACCTACTGTCGAGTTTTCTCTCTCATAGACTTATCTTTCAGGGAAGCTTTCACAATGGCTTGTGAAGATCCAGGAGCATGATTTAAATATCGTGACTTCTACCACTATCAAGGGACATGACTTAGCCCTTCACTTAGCTCAACATGCTAAAAATAGTGAAGAATTTGATGACCATGATAATTTCCTATCAACACTATTCTACATTGATAATGAGATCCTTCCCGTGTCCGAACATCCTTGGTATAATAATTTAGTTTACTACTTACAAAACCAAAGATCTCCAGACAACTTAGACACTCATCAAAGGAGAATACTCCATCTTGAATCTGCAAGATACGTCATTATATAATACTTCTTGTTTCAAATATCTGTTGACGGTGTGTTCCTTCACTGTGTAAAAAATAAGGATGCACATAAACTATTGCAAGAAACTCATGGTTCTTCAAATTCCATCATTCATGTAGGAGGTCATTTTTCTGCTAAAACCATTGTTTTCAAGATTATTAGAAAAGGATATTATTTCCCTTCAATATTTTGTGACTCTTATGTTTTTTCGAGATCTTGTGACAAGTGCCAAAAATTTTCTTGGAAAGAATGCCTTTCAGCCATGCCGTTACAACTTGTCCTCTCGGACTTTCCTTTTTCAAAGTGGGGATTGGATTTTATTGGTCCTATTAATCCTCCATCTTTAGTAGGACAAGTCTTTATTTTGACAACCAATGACTATTTTACAAAGTGGGCTGAAGTTGTCCCACTTAAGAATTCAATAGATGATCGGGTAATTTCTTTCCTTGAAAATAACATCTTTTCTAGATTTAGTCTTCCATTAGAAATTATTACAGACAATGGTCCCGCTTTTATTTCTGCTAAGCTGACCCAATTTTTAGCTAAGTTGGGGGTTAAACATTTCACCTCATCATCTTATTATCCCCAAGGAAATGGGCAGGCCAAGTCTACTAATAAGATTTTGGTGAGAATCGTCAAAAGGCTCATCGAAGATAAGCCTCATCAATGGCACACTCTCCTCACTTATGCCCTTTTGGTAGATCAAACTACCACCAAGGCGAGCACTGGTTGCACTCTTTTCCATCTTGTTTATGGTCAAAAAGACATCATGCCTACTGAGATGGAACTTTGTACCTTAAGGTTAATGCTAAAGATCGAACAATTAAAATCTTCTAATGTTTCACAAAGGATAAATGCACTCCTAGCTTTAGAGGAGAAAAGGATGTTTTCCTTGGATAATATAAAAAGGAGACAACAAACTATTAAGAAGTATTTCAACAAGAGTGTCAAAACTATCAAATTTAAAGTCAATGAGAAAGTATTGTTGTGGGATTCAGCTCACGCTGATGGGGGAAGACACTCAAAGTTTCAAAAATTATGGTTGGTTTCTTTCAAGATCACTTTTGTCCTGGGTACAAACTCTTACATTCTAAAATATTTACAAGAGCGATTGTTTTCCTACAACACTAATGGTTCTCACTTAAAACATTACGTGGAACCAACTTGAAAAGTTTTAACGTTGTTTGTATTTTTTGTATATTAGTAATTTAGTTATGTTTTCATTTCCACTACTAATTTTTATTTATTCTTTTACTGTAGTTTAAATTATTCTTTTATTTTAGTAGTTTTCCCTCTGTTTTTGCAATTCTGTCATTTTATTTCCATTGTTTTAAATCTCGCAGTTTCATTTGTTTTATGATATTTCTTTCTTTTTGTCTTTTAAGTTCAACTTTGGTCAAGAATAAAGTGTTGGATCAGTTCTGCTACATTGACACTCCTGCAAGGTATTGTTAGTCAATAAAAATCAAGCTTACACAGTTGTTACGATGTCCCCCCTAAAAGCATAATTGAATTTGTTATATGCTTTCACTACTGTCTTATGAAGAAATTGGTTACCTCTCACTTATGCTTTCCATTTCTTCATCCATTTGAGAGTTGAAAGAGAAATTCCATAAATTGTTTCTCTTGGAAGTCAAGAGCAAATTCTGGTTGAATGATTATGCATACAGGGATAAACCCCCTCATACTTAACATTTTCCATGAGTTATTGCCAAATTCCTGGTCATTTTTCCATTAAATTTGCTAACTTCCCCCTTTTGCATAATCATTCTAGTTATACCCACTTGATCTACTATTCTTGGTCTATGAAACCATACATTCTGAGTTCTTAATATGTTGGAAACAGATTTCCCTATGGATTTGCTAGTTTGTTGACGATTAAAATCACAACGAGGAATTTCGTCCGCAAAGTATTACTAAAGCCTATTATTTAAACTATGCTAATAAGATATAATACTAGTAGGTGGGACTCCCTTGTAGAATGGAGTCTCAAAGATAGTCATATCACACTTTTTATGCTGTTGTTCGATACTGCTTACAGTGTCTTATATGGTTGTTGATGCAGTCTTGTTTTCATGTTTTGGCATAATAACAGGTGGATGATGCATTTTATGGATGTTCTATTATTCAAATCTTAATTTTATGTATGATTGGCATATATATTACAATTGTTACACTTGATTATATCACCAAGATTATTACCTGGCCACACCTGCATAAGACATATGTTAGCAATAACATAAAACAAAAGAAATGGGAAAGAGACTTATAAAATATTCCAAATAAAGACCCTATATTATGCTATGTTAGAAGTTATGTGCATTTGAAATGAAACAAGTTAGTTTTAATCCTAAATACAAATGGTTAGTGGCTATGTGATGGCAATAGAGTTATATTGGGTGCATTTGATATATGGCATGGTATGGTTTTGACAATGATTAATATGGATTTTTGGTGGCACATTTGGCAAGCAATATGGTCGTAAGTTTCAATGGTTGGAATTAATGGCATGGTTAATGTATTGATGGTTGTTGCCTGTCGTGTACTTAGAAATTGAATGTAGAGGAAGATGGAAGTGACGTGCAGTAAATGCATGTCACTCCATACTTCTCCCATCGGGTCATCACCCTAGTATGGTTATTGTTTCATTTGGTTTTTCTAGTGATAAATCTCTGAGATCCAACTCTTGAAGGAACTGCTCGGCCAACTCACCCTTTTTTAAAAGTTATTGGTTACAAGTATGGTTATTTTCTCCCATCCATGATTTTCTCTATGTGTATGAACGCATGATGGATCAGTGATGAGTTGGTTTATGTTTTCCTGATATTGACAACTATACAAATGCATGGGAATGAATGTGTGGTTATTCATTTTGCAAATAAAAGAATTGATTGGTTGAAGTTATGCATTCGTTGGTTGTCTATGTGGTGAAAACCATGATGGCTCTCTTTTGTTTTAAGTGGACTTGGGTATTATCACTTTGTGTTTTTTTGGAGGGTGTCACTCTGTTTATCCTTACTGGTCGCTTCCTCACAGTTATGGGTAACCATATCTAGTCGTATTCAGGATGCTTGTGGTTGCTGTGTATTTTTTCAGGCTACCTCTCATTCACTGTGTATTTTCCAGAGACTGGTTGTGGGTTATCCACCTGGTCATAGGATTATTTTTGTGGTATTGGCATCAACGTATCTCAGAAATTGGTTATAGGGTGGCCATTATGCCAAGATTTATACTTTATGGTGGTTTGGTGATATAAGTTATGCCTCGGGCCAGCATTCCCACAAGCATTGTTATCTATTGATTCAGTATTCAAATTACATGAGTGTTATGCCTCTATGTGTTCTGGGTACTTGTTAATATCCAATGGGCATTCGTTTCTCCTCTGCATTGTTGTCCTACCCTACCCGTCGTTGAATTATTGCACCATTACACAAACCAATAGTTGTAAGAAGCCATGTGGTTCCACCGTTCTTGTATTGAAGGGTCTCTTCTTATTGTTGATATGTTTGACCTCCAGTCTCTCTGTTCTTTGATGGATGAGCGAAATATTGATTACTTCTTGTATTCATTGTTACAGAGCACGATCTTGATAATCCCCAACTGTTCACACTCTTGATGGGCATCTTGTTTTTTGTATTAGATTGGTTGAATGGTTATGGAAGTTTCTTTGAATACTTATATTGAACTCTTTTGATTGAGGTGGTTGGAAAGATGTGATTGGGGATGAGAATTGATATACATTCAAGGGCCTACCTTTTTTTCGTTACGACAGTTGCATCGAAAACCTATTCATTTTTATTTGGTTAAATTGGTTGATTGGGAATCACTGATAATGTGCAATCAATGTTTGTCTCTTCTCGTTATGATTTCGATTGATGTATTCTTACAACGTGCTATCAATTGTTAGTTGGTGGTTGCTATGTGTTTTATCAGCGTCAATCGAGATCATGGAAAATTTAGGAAAGTGATGAATATGATTTTGTTGTTTACTGTGTATATATTATAGAGGCATCATGCATGTTCTATTAATTGCACCATCAGTGATGAAGCTTGAGGTTTTGTATTATGGTTTCATTACAAGTTTTATTGGTTGATATAATAAAAGGAATGAAATCAGGC
>JASDQU010013853.1:20489-38202 GCA_032191745.1 Picea mariana | reverse complement strand
TAATCAACCTCTACCATAAACAAGTGCATCAACCATCCACCAACCTGTACCAAAACAACCTGTAATCAACCTGTACCATAAAAAAGTGCATCCAACCAAGTACCAATTATGTACCAATCATGTGTCAACTACTCATCAACTATGAATCATCAAAATGTACCAACATCATCAACTATACACCTCATGTATGTTCCAACTCATCAACTACTTGTCTCAACCATGTACCCAACATGTACCTTAACCAAAATCACTCATCAATTTCATCATCAAAATATGATTTGTAACTCTGTAATAGAACTGGTGTATATGATCACATACATTCAAACCTTCCTTAACTTTCACAACCAGAGACTAGCATTTTCATCAACCTTTTCTTTAGTCTCACATGACTAGTTTGGGATTAGTCAACAACCCTAACTTGAAATAATCATAATTATGTACATGTAATGAATAAAGAGATGAAAATAGTTCACAACGTTATTCAGTTTTTTTAATGCAATTACTCGAGGTGACACTACTTAGAACCTCTCAGAAAAGGAGTTATAGCAAAAATGGCATACCTTGCTGAATTCGGGCTTATTCTAGAGAGAGACCTTTTGGAGCATGCCCCATGGGGAATATTTGTTGAATGGATATGAAAATATTAGATAGAATAATACAGAGTGTACTCTAACCAACACATTTGGTCTTACTAAATTTGGATTTGTGTTGAAGAATTTATGACGTTTTTACCTGAAACATATGTTTTAGACTAGTTTTAGGACTAGCCACAAACCCTATTTTCCACAGAGTGTAACTCCAAAAATACAATGACCCACAAGATGAATTTGTTACCACATATTCTTGGATATGTTTTCTCAATGGACAATCAATTTCACAGCCTAAATCATTCTAGGAAAAAATATATAGCGAAAATTGTGAGATGACCTATAAATAACATACCTTAGAAATCATCATCAAAAGAATTTATCCTCCCTTAAATTCCGGCCTTCTTTTATTCACCTTCCCTATGAAATTTTTCTTAGATATCCTTTGGTTACCTCAGTCACCTATAGATATTTAATATTCTCAAGTGTGATATAAAATGAGAGAACCTTGCCTCTTATTTATACTCTCCAAGTAGCTTCCTTAAAAGCATCTTATAGGTCACTTAACCAACTTCTAGGTCACTTAACCTATTTCTAGGTCACTTAACCCATTTCTAGGTCACTTATACTATTTTCCTCATTTTTAGAGTTAACCACTTTCCATAATTAGAAATTTCTCCATTTCTTTATCATTTCAAAATTCCTCCTTGACTTTGTCACCTCACTTTATAATCTTTTTTCATTTTATCACTTCACTTTATTATTTAAATAATCCTCCTTGACTTTGTCACTTTTCTTTACCATTTAAATAATAATTTCTTCTTTGCAAGATCTTTGACTTATTTGACCTTTTGGGGCTTCAAGCCTACATATGAGGGTCCTCCAACTTCGTAAGGCCATAACTCTCAAAACGTGAGGAGTTATGTGATGTTCCACATACCACCAGAAATGGAATGACATGTACAATCCATATAGAATAGTATTACTTGCAAATATATCAAAAATCATACAATTATACATGAAACAATCTTGGGTCCATTACGCAAACCTTTGTGCTACCAGAATTCGCTACTAGACTTTCTTCAAGGGTTGAAATCAATGAAAACCAACCATAATCAACATTTTTGACACACATTAATTGTTTAATTGGTATTGGAATATTTTGTATTAATACATAGTTGTTTTTATTTATTACTTGATTTGTTTTATGAACAATATTTTCTTTTCCTTACCATTCTCTCACTGTTTTTCACATTACAAGTCCCCTCTCCTTCCCATATTCACTATCCACTCCATGTTCTTAAAATTAAATTATAGTTAAATTAAACTCTATATTATGACAACTCAAAGATGGAACAAGGATGAATTACAATGATTTATTCTTTAATTTACAATGCAGTTGATTGTTTGATGGTTTGTTGATCAGTAATCATGATCTATGCCCCTTCATTTTAACATTTTTCACTCAATACAATCCCTCACATATCCTAGAACCCTTATTCACCCCCTACTCATTGACAAGTGTTAAACGATTTGTATGGATTGGATTGCATGAGTCTGAGGTGTTGTTGAGCCAAACATTGTTTCATATTTTAAGAGATGTCATGTATGGTTGTTGAAGAAACTAGTTGCTAATCAATAATGCATACATGAATGAGATTTTTCAACAGAGGTAGCCATCACCAAGGTAATGAAGGCAGAGGAAATTGGAACAGGGGCCCTAGAAGGCCAAAATTTTCTATACGTTTTGATGGAGACTCACAAGAGTTGAGCTAGCTATTTCAAGCTAGATTTTTTTAAATTGATTGGGAAAGGAGTGGTCCAATCTAGGAAATAAAGGAATCCCTTCCAAGCCCCACATTTCCCTGGTATCCCATTTCCCCCTCATGTCTCACTACAACCTGAAGTCCCTAAAAACAATGAATGGCAAGATATTTTCCACCCGACAGTCTCCCAACATCGCGACTTCCCTAACTTGTCTCTACCTGCTCCTCCACCTATTAATCAAATTGTCCAAGATTCCCCTATCCACTCTTCCCATGAAAGAAAAAGGTTAAAAATCAAAGTCCACCATGCTACTGATAAAGGAAAAGTTGATGCTGCCCCCTCCTCACCCTCAAATGATTTTGTCAAATCCGTGTCCTCCGGCATCCATTTGAGAGATGATTTCTCTCATGTTATCAGTGAGATTAGGCCTAAAGGCTCCACACAGCCTAAGGAAAATTCAGAGAGATCAAAGAGTGACAACACCAACAAGGGAAATATTTCCTCCCAAAGTGGAAAATATGGGTTTTAAGTGTTTTTATTTATATATTGTTGAGAACAGTTGACTTTTGAAATTTTGGACAACACACTATTTTTTGCATATATGGATAATATATTTTTGGAAATAATTTCAATTATCATTGATATAAATTGTCAAATTATGAGAGTGATGATGGGAGCCACAAGGAGGGATGTGCTTGATTCATTAACTAGTTGTGTTATGCTTGTTAAAGAACCAAACGGAGTCACAAGGGGTCCCACCTACTAGTTATTATTTATTTAAAAACCATTATTATGATTTTATTACTTTTCCCCTTTAACTAAAAAGTTGGTTGAGTTTTAGTTAACTTAACTAAAGAAGTAGTTAAACTACTTACACTAATTATAATTGCTTAAATGAAAAAGGAAAAGAAGGAACAAGAGGAAAATATAAGGAGAATCATAATAAGGTATTCGCTTTGATTTTTATTGAGATAATTCAATTTTTATTCATTCTTTAATTTATTGAAAGCCTAATTCTCTTTTATGACAACAGGGTCCTATTGTAGACAACAAGATTCAGGGCTGAATTATATCATTAAGAAACTTGTTTTTTAGAGGTGTTGATATATCTTTGATAGTCTATATAGACTTGTTTGTTTGAGAATTAAATTTCATGACTGAAAAAGGATATTGTGCAGAATCGAGTGGGCATCAATCTATGGCAAGCTGATCCAACTTTTAAAGTTCATTTTTTTACTTTATGTCAAAAGTCCTTTTGTATGGTTTTCATTAGGGACATCTAAGTTTGACTTTGGTACAAACTTCCTCAAGGAATTTTGTAAAGAGAATGATTCTTTTGATAAATTGGAATGGAATAAATGATTTCTTTATGTCTCATCTGTTTTGATTCTTGACTTGGTGTTTTTACTTATGTCTCTATATTTATTTCAGCATTTGTTATATTTAGAAAATTAAATAAATATTGAATTTGTCAGCAAACTTTCATTTATAAAAACATCATCCTAAGAACTTGTAATCAATACTTGTGGATCAGGAAACAAATTTTGATGGCTATAAACATAGGGTGATATTCCCGTATATCTTTCTTTATCCAAGTAAGATTGAAAATGCTTGAGTAATATCATTTCATATCGTTTCCTCAACAATAAGCTTCTTTAAAATCTAGATCATCAAAATACATCTCCTTAAGGTGTTCAAACCCTAAGGTTTTCACTTGGAATTCCTGTAGAATCAGACATCTCCTGCTCAATGCATCAACCACTTTGTTAGCATTACCAGAAATATGTTTAACGATAAAAGTGATTTTTTTCATAAACTCTATCCACTTAGCATGTCTTTGATTTAACTTCTCTAGTCTGGTTATGAATTGTAAAGCCTGCTTATCGCTATACAGGACAAATTCTTTTGGAACAAGATAGTGCCTTCATTTCTTTAAGGCTTGAATTATGGTGACAGGCGAAATTGACTGTCCGTCAACTGGAAGAGTGGAACTGGTCCGGGGTTGTCTAATAACCCAAGCCGTTTGGAATGAACCACCCTGACGGGTTTAGCGGCTCCGTTAGCCAATCTAAGGTCCTAAGAAAACAAAAAAGAAAAAAAACTACTCTAAACTAACTAATCTAACTAAAACTAACTATTGAAACAAACTAATAAACTAATCTAACTAAAATGACTATTAAAACAAACTAAACAAATCTAACTATTTCATATATACAATCTAATAACTAATACTATACTAACTCTAAGAAAATAAATATCTAACTACTAACAGAAATAAATCTTATTCACAAAATATACAATATTAACAATTCACAAATTTGAATGAAAACCTGAAAAACTCATTTGTATTCTGCCCTAAGACAGAGAGAGATATTGTTTTTTGATTTTATAATTTTATGAAAAGAAATAAAATAGAAAATAACTAAACTAAACAGCTAATATACTAACTCTAACTACAAATCTAAACTAAACATATATCTAACTAAACTACTTAAATTATATTAACAAATTAACTATCAAATAAATGACAAACTAACCTGAAGAAACGCTCCAAATTTGTCCTGTGTATGATGATTGTCTTAGTTGATCGGAGGGAGGAAACCCACACCGAATTATCCAGGAGCTTCAGGACAAACAAGACATAAATTTTTTTACAACAATCTTATGATTTATAAATCTTCACAGTTAGATAAATCTGTATGCAAAGATCTATACGAAATGATTCAATTAATGAAGAAGAGAAATCTGTGATTCATTAACTGAAACCAAGTAATTGTTGTACTTTTAAAAATGATGAAAGAGATCAGATATGGATAACACATTAATCAAATCATATCATCCTACAATAGATTATGATAGCTAAAGTAGTCTATAATCGACTGCAAACTGACATGCATAAACTTGAAACAAAAGATTGATATTATGGAAGCGAAAGATGTAGCAAAAAATCAACTCTTGTCTCAGTTTGTATTAGAAATCCATAGCTTGGTTCTCCCACAAGTGAGGATGCCCCTTATTACAAAAAATAATAAGTATTCAAAGACCTTCTACAGGGTAAAACATCCCTGTAGAGGTTATCAAAACTGTTTACAGAAAATCTGGGAAGATATCCCAAGTCTGAGTAAACTAGGAACCTAAAATAAAAACTAAATCACAAAAATATCTCCTAGACTGTCCAGCATGCCCAATTCAATTCGGATGTACCTGAAAAGGGTCAAAAATGGATAAGTTAGGAGGATATTTTATTGATAAAAATGATAAAAATCTAATTCTATAGACTAGCTACAGAATCTTGCGATTCTGTAGCTGGTCTAAATCAGACACAGAATCAACATTAAAATCAATAAAGTCTTTTAAAATACATTCAAACTATCAAAAGATATTTGATTGCTAAAAGCCTTATTCAAATTGACACTTGTATGCAATTTGAACAAACTAAATCAAATGATAAACTAGATAGCTATACTCTGTTTAATTAATTAATAATTCAAATATACAAAATCGTATTGAACAGTAATGAAATCGTTTCATATCAAATTGAAATCGATACAGTTAAACACATCATAGGCAATTGTTTATGCTGCCTCATCAATAGGAAACGTGATCGAATCCATACGAAAACAACAAGATCATTTTGAGATTTGATACAACTTTATTACATAAACAAACGATCCATCAAATCAAAACTGGTGTGTAAATTACCACAAAACGAAATGATAATGGAATCAAATGGTTGATAACAGAATCTGTGAGAGTTGTCCAATCGTTTGTTATTGCAAATTGGGGTAGACAAAATCGATTGACATTGAACGAAATCATTTCTTGAATTCATTTCAAAACGAACTGTTAACCGAATTTTTCCATACAAATTCGACAGAGATAACATAAGTCGATCTAGTTAACAAACTCATTTTGAAATTTAAAGTCAACAGAGTAGGATCAAGTCCATTTTTTATACGAATCCAACTCAAAACAGGCAATCACATTAACTCAAAACAAACAACAAGCCAATCCAAACAAACCAAGAGCGAATCGAACAGTTTGAGTTTGACATAGTCATTGTGAATCAAAACAATCCCATGATTTGGGCACAGAGATCTTTTACACAGGCTAAATGAGAATATCGTTTCCATGCAAAACAGAGTCGTTCTTTCCAAATTGGAGTTGAACAGATTTAGAATATTACATTTCATAACAATTCAATTCACGAAATCGTTCTGAAATCACACCATAAAATCAAAGCCGATATAATCCAACCATAACGCAATCAAACCAAAACATGGTCCTGCTCTAATTTTAGCATAAAAATCTCCTGTACAGACCTAATACAAACAAAATCCAATCGAAAGAAAACCATTAATTTCGTTAACTCACACCAAAAGTCAAATGAATCAAAACAAATGAAAAGCAATCAATTGCTAAACTGTGCACGACCAGATCATTTAACCAAATCATAACCTCATTTAATTTTAGCACAATGAAAAAAATGTACAGGATGAACAACATAGCCATTTTCGATATGGCTATAACAGAGTCATTTCGAACAATAGACAGAGCTATTTGAAAACCAAACTCAAATCATTATATATTAATCCTACCAATTCACAAAACAAAAATGATATCGAAATTCATACCTGCATGATGAGCAGACAACTTGTTCATAACATTTTGGAATTGACTACGGCTGTAGCCGATTAGACATTCCTAAAAACGATGGAACCAGTGGTTTTTTGCTTCTTATCATTAGCTCGAAGCTTGTCCCTTTCACTAGTCAATACTGCAACTTGGTTTTCCAATGATTGGATTCTCAATTGAAGTAAGGGAACGTTTGTATAGTAGCATTCCAACCACACATTACACTGGTCACAAGACGACTGTCCGGGCTTTGAAAATTCAGGTGAAGGTTTGGTTACATCACCGAGGGTTTCGTTAGGTAGCTTGATCCCTGGATAACTGAGATTATTCCTTAGGCAAGGGGGTAGATTAGAAACGAAGTCATAGGGTGACTCGGAGCACAAACCTTGGGAGTAAGGGTACTCACTAGCTAGGAAGCGTTCGACTTTAGAGTCTGAGTCTTCACTGAGAACTATGGGCTTCTACTCAGCATTAGGTTTAGGTTTATTCCTAGCCATTCTCGAGATAAGTCGAGCATTCTTTCTACCTTTTTCGTCGACAATAGGGTTTCCTTTGATCGTTTTGCTCATAGGCTTTTTAACAGCCTCTGTCTTATCTATTGCAATGTCGGGTAGATTGATATTAGGATTGGCCGAGGGTTTAGGAGAGGGTAGAAGGGCATGGAAAGGCACGGGTGGCCTGACCTTAGTCACACTAACCACAGGCTTGTCAACTTGGACGGGCTCTACATCAGCAAAACCATTCCGAGAGATAAAAGCTTGCCAACTATCACCGTAGATGTTTAAATGATGAACAACGATGAGTCTGATCAAGCCGTGGTGGAACAAGCTACAATTGGCCTTTTCTCTTTTAAACCTCTTAGCCATTTTATAAAGGCTACGCTGAAAGTAAAAAGGAATATTCAATGGATAACCCATAAAATTCATTAACAGTTGAAGGTGATAGAGAAAAATCAGTCCATATCGACCCTCACAGGTCACGAATTGTTTAACCACCATCAAAATATGATGCCATCTTGGTTTAAGCGTGGAAATCGGCATACCTCTGTCACAGGATGTGACCTTTCGTGAGACGAACAGTAGTGGCCATGGCACTTTCTCCACTTTAGAATTTTTAAACCAACGCTGGCCCGTGGCTGCTAACCCTGTGGAAGAGTTGATGAACTCTTCACTGATTTTGAGTTGAATGTCGCTGACTTTGGCTCTACGCCATTAAAATTCAGGGCGAACTGTTGTGCAACAAATAGATTAAAACCATCAAACCTATGCACAAACGTGAGCCAAGCATTATCCTCTAGGTCTTTCCGGGCATTGTCGAACAGTAGCAAGGCTTGGCTACTGTTTGGCTCAATTCGCACCATCGGTGCCATGGGGAAGAGCACACGATAAGTCCAGGGTTTGAATCATAGCATACGCAGAAGAAGAGTATTCATGGGCTTACCCGATGCTAGTAGAGGTGAAACAAGGATATGGATAAGCATTAATGATATCGTGCGAAGGTGGTGGAGCTATTTGCTGGCCATGCAGAATAGTCATTACCATATGGTACAACCGCCGACGCTTTCAACTATTCAAATCACAACGCATATGTGTTATAACTATGCCATTTCAATCAATCAAAACCTTTGATTAGTGGATAAACCATTCTCGCAAGCAAACGTTATGCCATAGTTCTAAAACATAAAAATCGAAACCAATACCAATGTTTTGACTAATGCGCCAATGTATTTTGATAACATGAACTAGGTTTCATATTAAATGATATATATCAAGGGTTTAACCATAACACCTATGTATTTTTATGAAACCAGTATGCCAAGTAGATCAATCAAAGAACATGTAAACACAATCCCCAATGTATCAAAAACTCAATGAAACAAAATCACACAATCAAATCAAGAATGTCAAATGAGTACAGATCGAAAGGTCTTTTTCCCAACTGCATAATGATAAGTAAAATGTAAACACAATGGGCATATCGACAAAAATGATAACGACAATTCAATAATGATTTTATTGCGACTTCGAAAGACTAATTTTTCACGCTTACAGTCATGAAAACAAGAGTGAAGGTAAGTGTGCAAATAGCACAAAAATAACAGTGTCGTTTATTTGAGAATTGCGATGAAAAATTAAGGTTTGCAAAACAATGGTGCAGGTAGCTTATAAGACAGTGGAAAAATGTGAATTGGCTGCCAACAATGGCGACACACTGGTAGAAGTAGTTATCTCTGCCAAAAGGAAAAATTCAGATTAGGACAACAAAGATAATTCCAACTCAAAAACAACAACCAGAAAATCGTATAAACATCATCATTAACCAACTATTCCAACAGTGTTTTAAAAGATGAAAACAGATAACAGTCTTAAGACCAGTGAGTCGTGATATTAAAGATAAAACCCTCAATACTATTGAAAGAGCCACTGCTACCAGCAGGCATCCATAGCCTCGACAGGGTTGCCATTTAACCCACTCATCTGTATCCTACCAAGAAGTTATGGATCAGAATAAAGGACATTAAGAGGTTTCTTATTCACAAATTTTCATATGCTCGACATTGCTTCGCTACCAGCGGGCCTGTTCAGTACCCCGACGAAGTTGTCTTGGTGTCATGCATGCATTTACCCGCTGCCAACAGACCTGTTCAGCATCCCGGCGGGTTTACAAGCACTTCCCACAACTCTTTTATTGATTTTTTTTTTTTTAAAGATATATAGTTGAGCTAGGTGACGCTGAAAATCATGATGTTTTAACATATTTTTTCAGACCTCATCAGAATTTTTTAGCACTATCCTTTATTAATATCCATAGATGTTTCAAAAACAACTTCCCAAGGCAGGGAGACATCTTCTGAGTCATTCCCTTAAGGAATAGGGACAACGTAAAAAGATAATAGATGATCATGACAAGATTTACTCAGAGATCGAAATCAGTCAACTTCTTTCAAACAACAAATTTTTTGCCAACATAGATATAAATTTCAGAAATATACCACTGATGTTTATACAATTTTCTTAGCAGTTATTTCAGTGAAGGAATTTTCCGTTTTCTTTATCTGAATAGCTCAATAATACAGGTATGTGTATCTCAAAAACTCAAATGGATAAACTCAAAGGAAAAATCAAAACAATAAGCAAGCAAACGAAAAAGCAAACAGAAGCAAAATATGTACATAATATACAAGGGTTGTCATCAAGAAAAGTATCTTTTCAAGGCCTGGCCATTCACCGGATAGGTGTCAAGCTGCCCTTCAAGATTCTACAATCGAAAATAACTGGGACCCAACTTTTCAGCAACAAGAAATGGTCCAAGCCATAAGTTTTGAAATTTCGTGTGTTCTCCCTTTCCCTCATGCGGTTTGTCCCATATCAGGATGAGGTCACCTACTTCAAAATTCCTATCAGAAGCAGAGTTAGAATCGAACCATCTTTTAACCAATATTTTATGCTGATCTAAATTACGTTTAGCTTGGGCTCTTACCTCTTCTAGCTTCATCAAAGTGTTAATTCGGTTTTCTAAAGGGGGACAATATTCCTCTTGAATTTTCTGTGACAACTGTAGCGAAGGAAGAAGAATTTGAGGTGGCAAAATTGCTTCTCTGCCATAAACGAGAAAAAAGGGGGAGTTACCTACAACATCTTTTGGTGTTACCCTATCATCCCACAGTGCGTTCAACAGTGCATTGTGCCAATTTTTGTGATTTTCAACTACCGTTCTCTTGATGATTTTAATCAAGTTCTTGTTTGTTGATTCCGCCAATCCGTTTCCCTGGGGCTAATAGCTAGAAGAATACTTCATTTTGATTCCTTTTTCCAAAGAAAACTTGCTCATCTCAAGAGAGTAAAAGTAATAAGCGTTATTGAATACTAAACAGTCAGGGATACCAAAACGAGTGATGATATTCGAATTTAGAAAGGCAATTACCTGACTGGTGTTGACGGTTCTTAATGCAGTAGCTTCATACCATTGGGTAAAGTAATCTGTGGTTGTCACAATAAACTTGTGTTGTTTTGAAGACGGGGGGTTGATTGGACCTATGATATCAAGGCCCCACTGCTGAAAAGGAGAATCTACCAAAATGAGCTGCAAAGGAAAGGCTGGTTTTTGTAACAGCCCTGATGCTTTCTGACAAATGATACATTTACGACACAAGGCATGGGCATCTCTAAAAAGCGTGGGCTAGTAATAACCAGCTCTTAAAACCTTATGGGCAGTGGTGTCACCACTAAAATGACCACCAGCTTCTCCTGCATGCAACTCTAACAAGACTTTTTCTGCTTCATCTTTTTCAAGACAGTGCATTAGTACGCCGTCAAAGCTTTGACGAAATAGGATACCATTAACCAGATGAAAGGACGCAGACTTTAATTTCAATTCTCTTCTTTTAGCGAGATCCAGGTGATGGGGGGCTGACCCATGTTCAAGACAGAATCTTATATTGTCATACCACAGATTGACAGGGTTTTGTGCACAACAGATTAAATTTTGATCGTGTTGTCCTAGGTTTGACGTATCACTTTATTCTTGCTGTCCTGCTACTGAATCAACAACTAACTTGCATAACCCTTGGCCTCTCACTATCTGAGCTGGGGTAATTTCTAAGTCATACTCCTGCAAGGAGGTGACCTAGTTAGCCCTCTTTTCTTCTAGTTCTTTCTGCACTGACAAGTTCCTGACGGCTGGGTAGGGGACAATGACTTTCATCCTTGACTTCAAAAGATAGGATCGAAAATGCTTGACTTTTTTGAAAACAGCGTAGGCTTGCCGATCTACCGCTGGATAATTAATTTCAACACCTTTGAAGGTAGAGCTCATAAAGGCGATGGGTACTTCGTTGTTCTCGACATTCTTTTGGGTTAGGATGGTGGCATAGGAACGGTCAGAAGCAAAAGTGTAGAGTGTAAAGTCTTGAGAAAAATCGGGGCTCATGAGAGACGAAGCGTCTATTATGGCCTTATTTATTGCATTAAAAGCTTGATTTTCTAGGGGTCCCCAGTGATATTGGGTGTCTTTCTTAATCAAGTTCTGCAAGGGTCTGACCATTTCGAAGAAACTGGGGACAAATCTTCTCATAAAGTTAATCTGGCCTAAGAAATACTGCATAGATTTTTTGTATGTAGGAGGGGGAAGTTTCGCAATGACTTGAGTCCTTTCGGGGTCGATAATCATCCCTTTGCTTGACACAATAAATCCTAAGAGTTTACCCTATTCTACTGCAAAGATGGATTTTTTAGGATTCAAGGAGATCCTGTATTTATGACATCGTTGTAGAACGGCTCGTAAGTGAGCTAGATGATCATTTTTGTTTTTAGAAAATACAGTAACATCATCTAAGTAAACTACGATGGATTGATTGATTAATCCTCGGAAAGAAATGTCCATTGTTCTCTGGAAAGTGGTGCCGGCATTAATCAATCCAAAGGGCATTTTTCGATAAGCATAGGTGCCCCACGGGGTACGGAAGGTAGTTTTAAGTTGGTCTGGTGGAGACATCAGGACTTGGTTGTACCCTGAGAAACCATCCAATAAGGATAGCCTCTCAGAACCAGATACCTGTTGAAGGGTCTGTTCCATGTGTGGGACAAGATAGTTGTCTTTATCAGATGCTCTATTAAGGTTTCAGAAATCGACATAGAGTCGGATTTCCCCACTTTTCTTCTGGACTGGGACAAGGTTAGAAACCCATTGAGTGTTCCTAACAGGAAAAAATATCTTATCATTTAGGAGCTTATTCAATTCTTTTTGAACGGTCGGTTCGAGCTTAGGGTGCATTTTCCTCAGTTTTTGTTGAAAGGGTAAGGTTTGGGGTTTCATAGGAATGACATGTTGTATGATATTAGGGTCGAACGTTTTAAGGTTGTCATACGTCCATGCAAACACATCTTTAAATTATTTGAACAATTTAATGAATGCAACTTTTTCTTGTTCAGAACATCCCAACCCTAGATTAATGCACTGAGGATTTTCATTAGTTTCTAAGTTCACTTGTTCGTATGATAACGAGGAACTATTGGTTTTACAGTTGACCGACTTTTTGAATTTATCTTGAAGATCGTAAAACTTCTCTAGTCTAAATACAGATTTAGGGATTGAGTTTACCATATCCGATGAATATTCAGGAGTTCTTAGATCTGGTATTACTGTGAAATCACGTAAATTGTCATCGTGTGTGTGTTCGTCTATCACCGCGTCTTGAAAATTTTCTTCCATGTGCAGAAAGTTAATGATCTGTTGATCATCGTCGAAGACTCTCCAGTTCATGATGTTGTCAGGAACGGATGGCCGAAACAATATCTCGACGGAGAATGCGTCTGGGGACAAGCCTTCTGCAGGAAGAAGTTTAGAAGCTACATTAGCTAATAAATCTGCTTCAGAGTTATTCAATCTGGGAATAGAATTTCTATTGAAAGCAACAAATTTATTCATTAAATTCCATACCTCAGATTGGTAGCTTTTGAGATGCGAAGAAAGACAGTGGATAGAATCTCTCACCTGTCTAACCACTATTTCAGAGTTGCCAAAGACGGTCAAATTTTGAATGTTCATATCCAAAGCTTTTCTGAGACCTTGCAATAGAGCCTCATATTATGCAGTTTTATTAGTACATTCAAATTCTAACCTACATGCAATCAATGTTTTGTTACCTGCCGGATCGATAATAACGCAGCCTGCGCCAGCTCCTTCTTTGGACTTTGACCCGTCAAAATACAGAAACCAAATTTGATTTTTATTGGGTGTATGAGACATTTGTGTGGAAGATGTTGGCTGTACATATGCTACAATCTCGGATTGCTGTTATGGATTGGTGATATCTGAAGTCTCGGCCATGAAATTGCCGAAAAAGGTATCCATCCCTTGTACTTTGGATGAATCGAAAGAAGGTGTAAATGGTTCATTGGGGTCATTCAAATCTATGACTATGAACTTAAGGTAGCGTTCACGATTTACCTTGATCTTGTTAGGCTTGCCATTCTCTGGAAGCCACAGGTGAGACCAATCTATTGCGAAATAGCCATGTAATTGCTCCGACCAGTACCTGCTTAAAAACATGCCATACACTTCTAGAATATCCACAATGATAATATCAATTATTTGATGAACCTTGGGGTTAGACGATAATCTTATAAGGACGTTTCTTAATTTGCCTATAACTTTGACATTGGTTCGATCAAGTTAGATGATTTTTAATGTACATGGTTCAACCTCAACATTAATCTTCTGAAATATAGACCACGGCATTATGTTGGATGTCGCTCCTGAGTCTACCATACAATTGTGCACATTTCTATTAAATATTTCAAAAGTTAACAAAAACAGAGGTATATTCTTGCGAGTACTAAGAGTGGTAGTTTGTGGATTTTTACTCGCAGTTTCTAAAGCTACTTTATCTACATTATTTACATTATTTACATTACTTACAGGAAGGCTTCCTTTATCTTGAGGATCGGGATTGTTTTTGGTGGAAGTCTTCTGAGGAACTTTGTTCTGCACAACCTTGTTACCACTAGAATTACCATTTTTTCCATTCTCTGAGATATTCTGTAACATTTTTTTAGCAGAAAAGGAAATTTCAATAACTCATAAACAGAAATGTTAGCTCTCAAATTTTTAAGATCTTCAACTACATCATAATCTAAGTTGGGGTTCACATTTTGTTTTTTTTGTTTGTTAATTTGTGCGGGACCTGTTGGCTCGCGATTAACCTGTGGCTTGAGAAATCGCGACTCAGGGGCATCTAAGCCATCAAAATCACCCGGGGATCACACCCGGCCTGAGCCACACCAACCCTTAACATGGTTGGATTTTTTGTCCCCGCAGGTTTCGAACCGGTGACTTTAACATCACGGAGTGGCTTAACAACACACTCTGTCACCGACTGTCCTACACCTCGGGGACAAGTTGGGGTTCACATTACTCTTTTTAGTCTCAGCTGGTTTATATTGCTTTGGAGGCGAAGTTGTAGTGTTTTCGGAAAAAGGTTTGTTGGCGGTCTTACTCCTGGTATTATAAGGATGAACCGTCTCGAAGTTAGCTTGAAAGATGTTATCTGAGAAGTGTCCAAAAATATTTGGAGAAGACTCCTCTTCTTGAACTGTCTCTTGTTCAACTACCTCCTCAGGAATCTCAGGAGGCATCAAGTTATCTTGGGCTTCTAGAATTGTTTGAAGGGCACATTGCAGACTTTCTAGATTAAGGCCTTCGGTGGTTGGATTAGGTTAGTTGGTAGGAAAAGGCTTCCGGAACGGGGGTTTGTAAGTTCCTTTGCTCGAAGAAGCTTCTTCGATCATCCTTTTTAAGTCTATAACTTGATTTGACAGTTTTTGAACAACTTTAGTTAAATTTTCTAAATCCGAGTTTTCAGGTTGTGTTTTACTTTGAGTAGGTCTGGGGAGGATTTCGATCTTCTTTTTGGAAGAAGAACTAGTCTCAGTTTCGTTGCTAGTAGAGTCTTTAAGACTAAGTATGTCTTTTTGAATTTAGCTAGCCTCTTCGAAGGCTTCTAACAACGTGGCTTTCTTAGATCATTTAACCCAAATAGCTATACTTTGATGCAAAGCTTTAGTGTAGTATGCTATTATAAGACTCTCGGCGGGCATGGAATCAACAAGGATTCAGTTTTTAAGTGTTAAGAATCTTTGATTAAAGTCTTTAACTTTTTCTTTTGGGTTCATTCTTAAGCTAGAAAGGTCCATGACTAGGGCTTCCGGAGGTTTACCGTCTCCGAACTTTTCCAAAAAGCATGACTCAAACTTTTCCCAAGACACGATGGTATGGGGTTGTTGGGCAAAGTACCATGTGGATGCATTGCCCTCGAAAGTATAGGGGAACAACCTACAGACAATGTCTTCATGTTCGACATTGAGGAGTCTTATGGCTAGCATAAACTTTTTAATGTGATCTTCAGTGATCTGTTTTGAGTCAGGGTCAAACTTGGGAAGCCATTTCTCTAGATGTTTAGGTAAGGGGTGCTGAGCTCCAGGTACAACTATGGCATCCTGGTCGAGCCAAGGTCTAGCAGGGTTGTTCTGATTTTCCATTGGTGTAGTGGGTGTGGAAGGCTGAGAAGGGGAACTACCTTTGTCAGAGGAGTCTCCTCTAGAAGAGGAAGGAGATGATGGAGGTGGTGAGGGAGGTATACCAGATCTTCCTGCAACAGGAGTGACAATTGGATCTATTGGGTTCAAGGTGAGGTTAGTGCCTCCAAGATGTTCTCTGTTATTAGAGAAGTCTAAAGGTTGATCCAAAGGCCTATTTGGTTGCCTCAAATGGGCGAAATCACTATGTGTTCTTAAGAGAGATTGGCGGACAATCTCTTGTACGTCACCACCTGTAGGATTTGGGGTTGTTGGTTTAACTGTGACTGGTGGATCGTTGTTTGATGTGGTTGTTGTTTGAGGGGGAATGTTATCGTTCGAATGACTTCTTGTCACTATAGGTGAGCGATTAGGTGGTAGAGGAGTCTTACGACCACCTCGTGCCATTAATTAATTTTGGGCCCTCCTTCTAGCGCCATTTGTTGACAGGCGAAATTGAGCATCCGTCAACTGGAAGAGTGGAACCGGTCTGGGGTTGTCTAATAACCCAAGCCGTTTGGAATGAACCACTCTGACGGGTTTAGCGGCTCCGTTAGCCGATCTAAGGTCCTAAGAAAACAAAAAAGAAAAAAAACTACTCTAAACTAACTAATCTAACTAAAACTAACTATTGAAACAAACTAATAAACTAATCTAACTAAAATGACTATTAAAACAAACTAAACAAATCTAACTATTTCATATATACAATCTACTAACTAATACTATACTAAATCTAAGAAAATAAATATCTAACTACTAATAGAAATAAATCTTATTCACAAAATATACAATATTAACAATTCCCAGATTTGAATGAAAACCTGAAAAACTCATTTGTATTCTGCCCTAAGATAGAGAGAGGTATTGTTTTTTGATTATATAATTTTATGAAAAGAAATAAAATAAAAACTAACTAAACTAAACAACTAATATACTAACTCTAACTACAAATCTAAACTAAACATATATCTAACTAAACTACTTAAATTATACTAACAAATTAACTATCAAATAAATGACAAACTAACCTGAAGAAACGCTCTAGATTTGTCATGTGTATGATGATTGTCTTAGCTGATCGGAGGGAGGAAACCCACACCGAATTATCCAGGAGCTTCTCGTAAACGAAAGTTGCAGTGCTCTTAAAATATGATTACAGGACAAACAAGACATAAAAAAATTTACAACAATCTTATGATTTATAAATCTTCACAGTTAGATAAATCTGTATGCAAAGATCTATACAAAATGATTCAATTAACGATGAAGAGAAATCTATGATTCATTAACTGAAACCAAGTAATTGCTGTACTTTTAAAAATGATGAAAGAGATCAGATATGGATAACACATTAATCAAATCATATCATCTTGCAATAGATTATGATAGTTAAAGTAGTCTATAATCAACTGCAAACTGACATGCATAAACTTGAAACAAAAGATTAATATTATGAAAGCGAAAGCTGTAGCAAAACATCAACTCTTGTCTCAGTTTGTATTAGAAATCCATAGCCTAGTTCTCCCACAAGTGAGGATGCCCCTTATTACAAAAAATAATAAGTATTTAAAGACCTTCTACAGGGTAAAACATCCCTGTAGAGGTTATCAAAACTGTTTACAGAAAATCTGGGAAGATATCCCAAGT
>JASDQU010013853.1:9988-20405 GCA_032191745.1 Picea mariana | reverse complement strand
TACCTGAAAAGGGTAAAAAATGGATAAGTTAGGAGGATATTTTATTGATAAAAATGATAAAAATCTAATTCTATAGACTAGCTACAGAATCTTGCGATTCTGTAGCTGGTCTAAATCATACACAGAATCAACATTAAAATCAATTAAAATATTTGAAAATACATTCAAACTATCAAAAGATATTTGATTGCTAAAAGCCTTATTCAAATCGACACTTGTATGCAATTTGAACAAACTAAATCAAATGATAAACTAGATAGCTAGACTCTATTTAATTCGTTAATAATTCAGATATACAAAATCGTATCGAACAGTAATGAAATCGTTTCATATGAAATTGAAATAGATACAGTTAAACACATAATAGGCAATCGTTTATGCTGCCTCATCAACAGGAAACACGATCGAATCCATACGAAAACAACAAGATCATTTTGAGATTTGATAAAACTGTATTACATAAACAAACGATCCATCAAATCAAAACTGGTGTGTAAATTACCACAAAACGAAATGATAATGGAATCAAACGGTTGATAAGAGGATCTGTGAGAGTTGTCCAATTGTTTGTTATTGCAAATTGGGGCAGACAAAATTGATTGACATTGAACGAAATCATTTCTTGAATTCATTTCAAAACGAACTATTAACCGAATTTTGCCATACGAATTCGATAGAGATAACATAAGTCGATCTAGTTAACAAACTCGTTTTGAAATTTAAAGTCAACAGAGTATCATCACGTCCATTTTTTATACGAATCCAACTCAAAACAGGCAATCATATTAACTCAAAACACACAACAAGCCAATCCAAACAAACCAAGAGCGAATTGAACAGTTTGAGTTTGACGTAGTCGTTGTGAATCAAAACAATCCCATGATTTGGGCACAGAGATCTTTTACGCAGGCTAAATGAGAATATCGTTTCCATGCAAAACATAGTCGTTCTTTCCAAATTGGAGTTGAACAGATTTAGAATATTACATTTCATAACAATTCAATTCACGAAATCGTTCCAAAATCACACCATAAAATCAAAGCCAATATAATCCAACCATAACGCAATCAAACCATAACATGGTCGTGCTCTAATTTTAGCATAAAAATCTCCTGTATAGACCCAATACAAGCAAAATCCAATCGAAAGAAAACCATTAATTTCGTTAACTCACACCAAAAGTCAAATGAATCAAAACAAATGAAAAGCAATCAATTGTTAAACTGGGCACGACCAGATCATTTAACCAAATCATAACCTCATTTAATTTTAGCACAACGAAAAGAATGTACAGGATGAACAACATATCTGTTTTTTATATGGCTATAACAGAGTCATTTCGAACAATAGACAGAGCTATTTGAAAACCAAACTCAAATCATTATATATTAATCCTACCAATTCACAAAGCGAAAATGATATTGAAATTCATACCTGGATGATGAGTAGACAACTTGGTCATAACATTTTGGAATTGATGACGGCTGTAGCCGATTCGACATTCCTAAAAACGATGGAACCAGTGGTTTTCTACTTCTTATCATTATCTCAAAGCTTGTCCCTTTCACTAGTCAATACTGCAACTTGGATTTCCAATGATTGGATTTTCAATTGAAGTAAGGGAACGTCTATATAGTAGCATTCCAACCACACATTACACTGGTCACAAGACGACTGTCCGGGCTTTGAAAATGCAGGTGAGGGTTTGGTTACATTGCCGAGGGTTTCGTTAGGTAGCTTGATCCCTCGATAACTGGGATTATTCCTTAGGCAAGGGGGTAGATTAGAAACGAAGTCATAGGGTGACTCGGAGCACAAACCTTGGGAGTAAGGGTACTCACTAGCTAGGAAGCATTCGACTTCAGATTCCGAGTCTTCACTGAGGACTATGGGCTTCTGCTCAGCATTAGGTTTAGGTTTATTCCTAGCCATTCTTGAGATAAGTCAAGCATTCTTTTTACCTTTGTCATCGACAATAGGGTTTCCTTTGACCATTTTGCTCATAGGCTTTTTAACAGCCTCTGTCTTATCTATTGCGATGTCGGGTAGATTGATATCAGGGTTGGTCGAGGGTTTAGGAGAGGGTAGAAGGGCATGGAAAGACATGGGTGGCCCGACCTTAGTCACACTAACCACAGGCTTGTCAACTTGGATGGGCTCTGCATCAGCAAAACCATTCTGAGAGATAAAAGCTTGCCGACTATCACGACAAAGGTTTAAATGATGAAAAACGATGAGTCTGATCAGGCCATTGTGGAACACGCTACTATCTGCCTTTTCTCTTTTAAACCTCTTAGCCATTTTATAAAGGCTACGCTGGAAGAAAAAATGCATATTCAATGGATAACCCATAAAATTCATTAATAGTGGAAGGTGATAGAGAAAAACCAGTCCATATCAACCCTCACAGGTCACGAATTGCTTAACCACCATCAAAAGATCATGCCATCTTGGTTTAAGCGTGGAAATCGGCATACCTTTGTCACAGGATGTGACCTTTCATGAGACGAATAGTAGTGGCCATGGCACTTTCTCCACTTTAGAATTTTTAAACCAACGTTGGCCCGTGGCTACTAACCCTATGGCAGAGCTGATGAACTCTTCACTGATTTCGAGATGAATTTCGCTGACTTTGGCTCTACAGCCATCAAAAGTTAGGGTGAACTATTGTGCAACAAATAGATTAAAACCCTCAAACCCCGACACGAACGTGATCCAACCATTATCCTCTAAGTGTTTCCAGGCATTGTCGAACAGTAGCAAGGCTTGGCTACCATTCGGATCAATTCGCACCACTGATGCCATGGGGAAGAGCACACAGTAAGTCCAGGGTTTGAATCATAGCATACGCAGGCGTAGAGTATTCATGGGCTTACCCGATGCTAGCAGAGGTGAAACAAGGATAGGGATAAGCATTAATGATATCGTGCGAAGGTGGTGGAGCTATTTGCTGGCCATGCAGAATAGTCATTACCATATGGTACAACCACCAATGCTTTCAACTATTCAAATCACAACGCATATGTGTTACAACTATGCCATTTCAATCAATCAAAACCTTTGATTAGTGGATAAACCATTCGCGCAAGCAAACATTATGCCATAGTTCTAAAACATACAAATCGAAACCAATACCAATGTTTTGACTAATGCGCCAATGTATTTTGATAACATGAACTGGGTGTCATATTAAATGATATATATCAAGGGTTTAACCATAACACCTATGTATTTTTATGAAACCAGTATGCCAAGTAGATCAATCAAAGAACATGTAAACACAACCCCAATGTATCAAAAACTCAATGAAACAAAATCACACAATCAAATCAAGAATGTCAAATGAGTACAGATCGAAAGGTCTTTTGCCCAACTGCATAATGATAAGTAAAATGTAAACGCAATGGGCATATCGAAAAAAATGATAACGACAATTCAATAATGATTTTAATGCGACTTCGAAAGATTAAGTTTTCACGCTTACAATCGTGAAAACAAGAGTGAAGGTAAGTGTGCAAATAGCGCAAAAATAACAGTGTCATTTATTTGAGAATTGCGACGAAAAATTAAGGTTTGCAAAACAATGGTGTAGGCAGCTTATAAGATAGTGGAAAAATGTGAATTGGCTGCCAACAAATTACTGCATAAAAATATTTATCATATGTGGAGTACTTCCTCTTGGTATCATTCAAATTCTCACTGAAATATGCAATAGGTTTATTGTCTTGGTTCAAGGCTGCTCCAATTGCATCTCCACTAACATCACATTGTACTTGAAATGTCTTCCCGAAATATGGCAAGACTAGAATCGGTTGTTCTATTATCTTCTCCTTTAATATCGTGAAGCTTTTCTCAACTTCTTCTATCCACTTAAAAGACTTGTGTCTCTTCTTCACTATATCTAATATTGGTGCACAAATTCCACTAAAATTTCTAATGAACTTCCAATAGAAACTTTCTAATCCATGGAAGCTTCTCACCTCAAATATGCTCCTTGGTGATGGCCATTCTCTGATTTCTCTCACCTTCTATGGATCCATCTTCAATTCATTTGAAGAGATCATAAAACCCAAGTAAATGAGTTATGTCTTCATAAAATATGACTTCTTCAGATTTATCAACAACTTCTCCTAATGTCGGATGTCTCAAATTCTCTTCTTGAATTTTACTAAAGACTAATATATGATCCAGATATACAATCAAAAACATACCAATGAAATCTTTCAATGCCTCATTCATCAACATCATAAAATTACTTGGGGTGTTTGTTAAGCCAAATGACATAACAAGCCACTCATACAATCCTGCATTCTTTTTGAAGGATGNGGAAAAATGTGAATTGGCTGCCAACAAATTACTACATAAAAATCTTTATCATATGTGGAGTACTTCCTCTTGGTATCATTCAAATTCTCACTGAAATATGCAATAGGTTTATTGTCTTGGTTCAAGACTGCTCCAATTGCATCTCCACTAACATCACATCGTACTTGAAATGTCTTCCCGAAATATGGCAAGACTAGAATCAGTTGTTCTGTTATCTTCTCCTTTAATATCTTGAAGCTTTTCTCAGCTTCTTCTATCCACTTAAAATACTTGTGTCTCTTCTTCACTATATCTAATATTGGTGCACAAATTCCACTAAAATTTCTAATGAACTTCCAATAGAAACTTTCTAATCCATGGAAGCTTCTCACCTCAAATATGCTCCTTGGCGATGGCCATTCTCTGATTTCTCTCACCTTCTATGGATCCATCTTCAATTCATTTGAAGAGATCATAAAACCCAAGTAAATGAGTTATGTCTTCATAAAAGATGACTTCTTCAGATTTATCAACAACTTCTCCTAATGTCGGATGTCTCAAATTATCTTCTTGAATTTTACTAAAGACTAATATGTCATCCAGATATACAATCACAAACTTAACAATGAAATCTTTCAATGCCTCATTCATCAACATCATAAAATTACTTGGGGTGTTTGTTAAGCCAAATGACATAACAAGCCACTCATACAATCCTGCATTCTTTTTGAAGGATGGTTTCCATTCATCAACTTCTCTCATCCTTATCTGGTGATATCCACTCTTCAGGTATATTTTTGAAAATTAATTTTGTCTGCTCAAACAATCTACCAAGTCACCTATCCCAGGAAAATGAAATCTATACCCGATGGTGATTTTGTTTATGTCTTTTGAGTTTGTACACATTCTCCATCCTCCATATTTTTTTGGACTAAACACAGTTGGTACTGGGCATGGACTCAAGATTTCTCTGACTAAACCTTTGTCCATCAAATCCTGGACTTGTTTCTTTACCTCCTCATTCTCTTGAGGTTTCAATATTTATGTTTCTTTTTTCGACAGACTCACTCCTGGTATGATATAAATGTGATGGTTGATACTCTTGATGGGTGGAAATGAGCTAGGTAACTCATCCACTACTACGTCAGTAAAATTTTATAAGAGATCTTGAATTTATTCAGGAAGATCATCCATAGAAGTACTTGTAAGGATGACTCTGGGCTTCCTCACCACAACAAATTGTGTCTCTTATTCCTTATTGACTGGACTTAAGAGTTCCTTCCCACTCATGAGAAGTATACTTGTGTTGGATTCTTCCTTCACTTTCTTATCCTCTATTGGTAGTAGCATGTGTGTCCTACCATTCTTCTTCGAGGTATAAGTATTTTTTCTCCCATCGTGAATGACATTCCTATCAAACTTCCATGGTCTCCCAACAAAAACTGACACAAATCCATGAGAATCACATCACACAAAATCTCATCTCTATATCCTCCTATCTTAAATTCAACTAGACATTGTTTAGTTACCATTACCTAGTGACCCTTCTGTAACCATGAGACTCTATACAGACTTGGATGTGCAGTTATCTCCATCTCCAATTTCTCCACCATCTTTTTGGATACTAATTTATCAGTGCTCCCATTGTTAATTATCACCTTGCATACCCTATATTTAGTCTTGCAAGCATTTCTGAACAAACTATTCCTCTACACTAGTTTTTCAACCTCTTTCTCTGGCTTCAAGAGAACCTTCTTCATCATCAAATATCTCCCATATTATGCACCTTATACTTCAACATCTTCTTCTGCGCTTCCGAAATGTGAGCTTCACCTGATCCTTCTTTCTTTCTCTCGAGGCATTCCCAATACATGTGTCCTGTCTTTCCACATGCATAACACTTCACTTCTCCTCCTCTTCCTCTTCCTCTTCCTAGAGGAAAATAATTTCTTCCACCATACTGTCTCCCTTGAGAGATTCCTCCTATTTTTGAGTGAATGTGTCATTTTTTAGTCTCAAACTTGGGCTTCTATGCCTTATCATGGATAATTCCCTTACCTCTATTTAGACTCCTTCTTTTTCTTCACTGGCTTTGTTTTCTAGCCAACTTCTCCTCTGCCTTCAGTGCAATATGATAAGAATCCTCCACTGTATTCACTGTCATCATGCTGATTTCATCTTGGATTTCATATCTCAGGCCATTAATATACCTGAAAACCTTTTCATGATATTTTTATCTCTGTCCAACCTTGATGTTCAACTTATAAAAGTACTTTGTGTACTCTTTAACTGTTAGTCCTTTCTATCTCAGGTTCTACAACTTCTTGAACAAATTTATCTGCTAGTCCTTGGGTATGAATTTAGCCTTCATATTTGCTACCATTCTATCCCAGTTCTTGATCTTTTTCTTGCCTTTGTGTCATCTGTCAGCCTGCAGTTCATTCCACTACAGCGCTGCATGTCTTTTTAATCTAGTGACAACATGTTTCACTTTATTCTCTTCATCAAATTCTTCATAGTTGATGTATTTTTCCATTGCTCGTATCCAATAAAGAAATTATTCAACATCTAAGTTACCTTCGTACATTAGGATTTCTATATTTTCTCTTGCTCCCAATTTGACAACAAATTTCAACAAGCGTTCTTCTGCAACATCTTCTCTTACAACTCCTTCAGATTCCATTTCTTTTCTCTCTTCATCACTGACATCTCCAACTGATTCGGATGGATCTAGGGAACATCACAAAAGTTTCATAAAAGTCCCAAGAGGATCAGAATGGCCTCAATAGGTAGAGGAAGGGAAAAATTCAAAGTTCCCAGAACTCCGTAAAAATGAAATGATCACGAAGAGCACATCACAAGATTTCCAACAATGCAAACATCTCGTCAAACAGAGTTACGGATTGAAAGTTATAAGGGGTCAAATTTTAGGTCAAACTTGGTCAAAAGGTCAAGGTGACACGTGGAACCACTGCAAGGGTGACACGTGGAATGTCCGTACAACTGAGTTGGCATGGGATGACATGGAAAGGTAAACACATGGATGAAGTGAGTGATGGCAAGTGTCAGTTTCATGGGTAAATATTATGGTGCCACATGGCCCAGTCATGGGTTGCCACGTGGCACCCCTCCAGTGGTTAGCAGGTGACCAAAATTTTATGAATCCATAGGAGTTGAACCCTTGACATCCTCCAGCCCAAAGGCCTCACATTCCGCTCCAACCAATACACCACTACATGTTCCTTGTTTGTAATATGGTGAAATTTGTATTTAAGTTTGAAATTTTATGTGGGTGCCAAAGGAAAGGGGCTAGGCCTTCGGTCCAGCCCCTGGCTATATGTTATCCCATATGATCACAGCATCCACCAGTCTAGGGGATTATTCTAACTCCGCCACATATGGAAACTATCCGCCATTCTATCCAACTATCCACCGATTTTAATAACCATTCTACCATTCTAGCGGCCGCCCACCAGATTTGGCAGGGCATGCCAAAATTTGTTGTAACTCTCTAATAAAAAGGGGAGGCCCATGGGATTTGACCCTGAGACCTCTGCCAAACTAATGAATTAAAATAGCTCTTCTAACCACTCCACCAACAACCTCATTATTGCTTAACCGCCCATAATTTTGTATAAGAAGGGGGTTCGACCACAGTTCGGGACAAAGCACGAGTGAGGAGAACCAAGCGCACTCGTGCAGACTTTGTATGGATTGGGGCATGATTTTTGAGATTTATCAGGAATTTATTGTAGAGGTAGTGGCAAGGTAACCGAGGCATAGGTGTCTCTTGGGCCTGAAATTTTCAGACTCGGATGGAGATGANTTTTTATCTCTGTCCAACCTTGATGTTCAACTTATAAAAATACTTTGTGTACTCTTTAACTGTTAGTCCTTTCTGTCTCAGGTTCTACAACTTCTTGAACAAATTTATCTAATAGTCCTTGGGTATAAATTTAGCCTTCATATTAGCTACCATTCTATCCCAGTTCTTGATCTTTTTCTTGCCTTTGCATCATCTGTCAGCCTGCAGTTCATTCCACTACAGCGTTGCATGTCCTTTTAATCTTGTGACAACATGTTTCACTTTATTCTCTTCATCAAATTCTTCATAGTTGATGTATTTTTCCATTGCTCGTATCCAATCAAGAAATTATTCAACATCTAAGTTACCTTCGTACATTAGGATTTCTATATTTTCTCTTACTCCCAATTTGACATCAAATTTCAACAAGTGTTCTTCTGCAACATCTTCTCTTACAACTCCTTCAGATTCCATTTCTTTTCTCTCTTCATCACTGACGTCTCCAACTGATTCGGATGGATCTAGGGAACATCACAAAAGTTTCATAAATGTCCCAAGAGAATCAGAATGGCCTCAATAGGTAGAGAAAGGGAAAAATTCAAAGTTCCCAGAACTTCGTAAAAATGACATGATCACGAAGAGCACATCACAAGATTTCCAACAATGCAAACATCTCATCAAACAGAGTTACGGATTGAAAGTTATAAGGGGTCAAATTTTAGGTCAAACTTGGTCAAAAGGTCAAGGTGACACGTGGAACCACTGCAAGGGTGACACATGGAATGTCTGTACAACTGAGTTGGCATGGGATGACATGGAAAGGTAAACACATGGATGAAGTGAGTGATGGCACATGTCAGTTTCATGGGTAAATATTATGGTGCCACATGGCCCAATCATGGGTTGCCACGTGGCACCCCTCCAGTGATTAGCAGGTGACCAAAATTTTATGAATCCATAGGAGTTGAACCCTTGAAATCCTCCAGCCCAAAGGCCTCACATTCCACTCCAACCAATACACCATTACATGTTCCTTGTTTGTAATATGGTGAAATTTGTATTTAAGTTTGAAATTTTATGTGGGTGCCAAAGGAAAGGGGCTAGGCCTTCGGTCCAGCCCCTGGCTATCTGTTATCCCATATGATCTCAACATCCACCATTCTAGGGGATTATTCCAACTCTTCCACATATGGCAACTATCTTCCATTCTAGCCAACTATCCACCGATTTTAATAACCATTCTACCATTCTAGCGGTCGCCTACCAGATTTGGCAGGGCATGCCAAAATTTGTTGTAACTCTCTAATAAAAAGGGGAGGCCCATGGGATTTGACCCTGAGACCTCCACCAAACTAATGAATTAAAATATCTCTACTAACCACTCCACCAACAACCTCATTATTGCTTAACCGCCCATAATTTTTTTTAAGAAGGGGGTTCGGCCAGAGTTCGAGACAAAGCACGAGTGAGGAAAACCAAGTGCACTCGTGCAGACTTTGTATGGACTGGGGCATGTTTTTTGAGATTTATCAGGAATTTATTGTAGAGGTAGTGGCACGGTAACTGAGGCATAGGTGTCTCTTGGGCCTGAAATTTTCAAACTCGGATGGAGATGATTTGAGAATCGTTTTTAGATAATTCAGTGACGAGAATCCAATGGCGAGGTTTTTTTTTTTTGCAACAGAGCTTCTTATCAGCAAGCTAAGTTCTAGAGAAGACAATGTAAGCATGCTTTTCATTATGTTGTTTCGTCATTAATTGTTACATCATAACATGCATGTTACAGGTCTGAAGGAGCATGGAGAGGTTGTCGCAAGGCAACAAGATCAACTTATTCCTTCTATCTATTTTTTTCTTCTCTTCTTCCACATAAAACCAATCAGTTATATGTGATAGAGAATTTGTGGCACTTGCATGAAAAGTGGCCAATGAAGCAGTTTTAAATCTCATGGTTTCAGGACATTTGTATGGGATGCATATATGCTTGGATCTAAGGAACTTGATGGTTCCATAGTGATGGGGATCATCTTTTATTCTTCCTCTTTTTATGTATTGATTATGTGAGAATGATTTCCATGTCAACATCATGGATTCCTCATGAGTATGAGAACTTGTGAAGCTTGTATACATTTCTGATCACATTTCGATCTCTTATTTTTGTCACTGAAAAGGGACTTTGGCCTTACAACTTGTAAAGGAGAGACATCATTACAACAAGAATAATAAATCGGTCAGGATTGAGAGCATGACCTGGAGAGGTAGCCCACATCTGGTGAACTCCATTATCAAGGGAAGTTTCATATCCAT
>JASDQU010013852.1:251684-264637 GCA_032191745.1 Picea mariana | reverse complement strand
ACAGGCAGAATTCGCTTATAATGATTCACTCAATAGAAGCACAGGGCAGAGTCCATTCTAGATTGTATATGGAATGCAGCCAAGGGGAGTTTCTGAATTGAAATATTCAGAACAAAATGAATTCAGGAGTGCTAGTGCGGAGGACTTTGCGGAAGGAATGAAGGAGCTTCACAGTCAAATTAAGGAGTGATTGAAGAGTTCAAGTCAAGAATACAAGAGGAGAGCAGATCAACATAGGTGAGAACTTCAATTTGAAGTTGGTGATCTGATTCTTGTGCATCTAAGGAAGGAAAGGTTCCCAAGGGGAACGTATAATAAGATGAAGATGAAAAAGATTGGACTGTGCAAGGTCATAAGGAAATTTGGGGCAAACACATATGAGATTGAATTACCCGATGGGGTTGGAATCTCACCGATATTCAATGTTGCGGATTTGTACCCTTACAGAGCTGAAGAGGCAGGAGTAGAGGAGGAACAAAAAGAAATTCAATGGACAAAACAAATGCCTGTAGCTGTAGAGCCACAGGTGGAAAGCATAATTGACAAAAGGGTTAGAAAAAAGACTAGGAGAAAAGAGTATTTTGAATACTTGGTCAAATGGAAGGGACATCCAGTTGAAGATGCCAGTTGGGAGGATGAAGAAGCAATTCATAGGCATGGACAGACCATGCAAGAGCTCATGAACAGGATTTCATGAAAATTTTCAAGCGAGGGAGTATGATGCAGGAGCATCGTAGAAAGCCAAAGCACGTGCCTAGTCAAAGGAACAACTGAACACGCGGATGAAAAAATGACGTGTTTTTATGAAAACGTTTTGAATTTTTAAATCTGAAGAATTAATATAATAGCTAGGAGAAGCGTACTTACATTTATGCTTGGAGATATGAATAGATCTGGAGAAATTATTCTCATCTACGGGGTGTAATAGGCATTTAAGTATGTTAATGTAAAGTAGGTATATATGAATGTTAGACTAGACAGTTTAGAAACGTAGGAGGGAAAATGGATATAGACACCCTCACCCTTGTATCATTGTAACTTTTGATGATCATTCAGAATTCATAAGCTGTAGAGCTGTAGCAGAGAGCTGTAGAGAAGAACCCATGTACAAGAGCACTTGAGTTAATATATGAAGTTTTGACTCAACTTTCATGGTGTTATGATGCTTACTGTTTACATTTGTTAAATGGTATGTTTACAGTTGATTTGTTTCTTTGTTATGCATTTGTTTCAATGATGAATTGTGTGTATGATTTCATGGTGAATGTATGAAGTCTGAGAGAGTAGAAGAATGAGTTTCAATTGCTTCTCTTCCTGAGAATTCTTGCAAGGAGTGCAATGAACGTCCACAATGTGTGCGTTGACAAGGGTCTGAGTTTCATCTCAGAAATCTCAGGAGAGTTACTATTGTTCTCATACCAGCTGAAGCGCAGGTGAAGCACAGAGTCGTGGAAGGTGTGTGCAGGCTGGTTGGTGCCTTAGAACTTATCAACTAATGGGGAGATTGAGAGGACCATTGTTGCAAAGAGTGCACAGGGTTGGAGACTCAAAATAACCAGAGGTTATTTGAATATTTGTCGCAAGGATTGCAAGCAGGGATCCTTTTGGGAAGCTTGAGTTTACAAGTGAAATCTCAGGAAGGATAACACCTTTGAAGTGCTCAAAGGGAGACGGAGATCGAAATCGACTCATAGAAGTCAATTTCAGGAAGGACAACACCGATTCATTTGGACAGGGGTCATTGAGGAGTGCATCTGGTGGTCAAAATTCTCCGTGGAGAACTCACGAAGTCGTGGAGACCGTAGGATCCAGAGGAGATGTAAGGTGGTTAGGAGTTGGATGAATCCTCCACCCTGACATCAAGAGTCAACGTGAACTATTGATTGTGGTCAGTTTGAGCTGACAGATCATTTCAGGGATTCAGGATTTGTAAGTTTGGAGTGTAGGCCAAAATCCTTGGTCACTCTAATTCCCGAATCGCGAAAGGGATTTTCAGGTGTGAAATTTCAAAATTTCGGTAATTCGGGGTTCGGCATACTAAAAATTCTGATGACAAGGAACCGGGACCCTTTGCACTGAAAATCCCGAAGTCGCGAAACGCAGTGTGTCTTTGGAGTGGAATTTCGGCATTTCGACTTTCCAGAGTTCGGGAAGTAGAGGAGGCAGTGACTTTGGAATCAAGAGTTTCAAACTCTCGATTCGCGAAATCCTGAAGAGGGAAAGGCAAAATTCCCAAAAAGGTTGAGGGACAATAGTCGTTGGGTACCAATCGGGTTTCAAGGTTTCGAGACTCAAGAAGTGGAGTTGCATGGTTAACACAACTCCCAAAATCATGAAGAGACAAACACTGAAAGGTGGGTCCCAAGTATCAGTCAGAGGATACGTGCGACAGAGTCAAAAGAGGGGTCAAGCTTCAATGAAAATCCCAAAAGGCCATTGATATCGCATTCCTTGGGATGTTGATCCCATTTCAGCATTCCGTCATTTCAGAGTTTAGGGAATCATAAGGGAAGAGGAACGACTATTGGTTGTTCGCTCAAAGCCCCGAAAGCCGAAACTAGTGGGTAATAGGTGGCATGTGCTTGTCGCGTTGGAGTAGTCAACCTTCGTTGACGTGTCACATTTCAACATTTGCCGAGAGCTGTGGAAATACATTGGGACTCTCCAACTCCCGAAACCCGAAGTCCTTTGTGGATTAAAACAAAGGGTTTAATTAACCCTTGGCGTGGTTTTAGTGAAGATCCTGAGCGGATCTTGGCCCGAGGGAAAGGGGTCTGCGTAAAAAACAAACTAGTTGTTCAGAAGGCGTACGCAAGCTGCAATACAGATAGTCCACGTACATACGTGGGATGCACTATTGGTAGAGAGTGTACATACATGTGTTGCACTATTGATAGGTTTCATACCTGTTGACAGATTGGTATCTGCTGAGGATTGAATCCTCTTCTCATTTGGTGTTGAGTTGTGTAAGTTGAGTCTTGCATTGCAGAGTTGGTGCTCTTGTGGAGTTGTAACTCTATTCAATTGTTGCTAATAAACCCAAGGATTGTAGTCCATAATAAAAAGAAAATTGTACATATATCTTGTGTTCTTTTTGTTCTTTTTGGTGATGTCTTATTGATGATATATGTTTTTGTTATCTATTTTTGATATATGTTCACATACGAATGGTTATAAATGACAGTAATAAGTGATAAGTAAATGGTGATTGATAACTAAGGATTTTTGTGAAGGGAAGTTGAAAACGATCCCTACACTAATTGACCCCCCATCCTCTAAGTGTGGTTGGTGTGTCCAACAATTGGTTTCAAAGAGGGACTTCACTATAAGCCTTAACAAGCTTGGAGGAGATCCATGGACACACAAATGGATGATGAAGTTCCAATCCTTGATGAGGAAAATTATTCAACATGGAGAATAGAAATGAAAGTGCATTTGAAGGAAAAAGGAGAAGGTTTTTTTAAAGCAGCTATTGGAGGATCAATTTTGTTGAAGAATAAGTCAAAGTTTGCAGCTCAAAAGGAAGAAAATAAGAATAATCCATTGGATCTCAAGACCATTTTCAATAGACTATCAAGTTCTATCAAAGAGAGCATGGGACAATGCACTTTCGCCAAGGATCTATGGCTAAAGCTAGAGAATACATACCAAGGAAAAAAGGAATACACTAAAGACAACTCCATCAAGAACAATGAAGGTAAAGAATATCCACAATCCTTTGATTCCAATAATTCTAAATTTAATGATGTTGAATGTTTCTCTACATGTGAAGAAGAAGATCTATAAATAGTTTGTGAAGAATCATATGATAATCATCCCATGGAAGAAGTAGAAGAAGAACTTTCAAATCTTAAAAAGAAAGTTGAGTGGGGTCTATATGAATACAACTATGACCATAGTTATATAAACTATAACTATCTTTCAGAGAACACTATAAGGTTTCTTTAAAAGAATCAAAAGCATATTTTGAAACTAAAGAAAATTCTCAAGGAACAAGAAGAAAGTAAAAGGTCTCAATTAGGAGAAAAAGAAGAAGAGATCAAAGGACTAAAGAATGAAATAGAATAAAATAAGAAGGTAGATAATGAGATTAGAAAAAGTCTTGAAGTTAATATCCATCTCAAGACCCAAATTGAAGAAGCCAAAAGGGTAGAGGAACTACTAAAGAATCAAGTAAATGAAAAGGAAGAGTCATGTCATAAGTTGGAAGCTGAAGTTGTTTATCTTAGAAAGAAAGTAGAGAATTCAAACAAATTCTTGAATAGCTCAACAATATTGAATGAAATATTGGATATTCAAATATCAACAAATGATAAATGGGGTCTTGGATACAACAAATAAGCTACACATGTTGAAGCAAGCACCTCAAATAAGCTTGAGTTAAGTTCCTCATTCTCAAAATATGGAAACAATGTTGCAAGTCAGCCATCTACACAAGGGAATAAAACATTCAAAAGAACAAATCAAGGAAGACATCAAGAGGCCATATTTACACCTCAAAGTAAATTCAAAAGAGAGACACCTTCAAGATGGACACCAAAGCAAAGGTATGAAAATATTTTTCATGGTCATTGTTACTCATGTAATGAATATGGTCACACAACTTTGGAATGAAGATATTATGCATGGAGAGATAACGAAATATTTCATATCACCCTAAGGTGTTGGAGATGTAATAAAGTAGGACACATTGTTGCTCATTGTCACACCATGAGATGCTACAGTTGTAGTGGATTTGTCCACAAATCCCAGGATTTTTGGAACACAACAAGACAGTCCATGATGAGGAATTCATATAGCATGAAAAGAAGAACACATGAGACTAGAAGAGAAGAAAATGTTGGAAAGATGGAGGCTCAGAGCCCAAGTTCTAAGAAGATGGGACACCTTCAGAAGTGGGTGAAGAAGACTGAACAATCAGATTATATTGGCATCCCTAAGGAAAGCTCAAGCCTGATTTCTTCTAAAGAATACGCGGGGTACATTGATAACAGTCGCATACATACACGAGCTGACATATAAATAGGTCACGTACATATGTGAGTTATATGTATAGAAGGCTGCACACAGGTGGTTAAAGCCTTGGAAAGAAGGCTATGAAAATAAGTTGCAGCTTGGTGTGATGGTATAACTCTGTGTTGCAGGGTCTCACAAGGTTTGTTGCAGGGTCTGACATGGTTTGTTCTAGGTTTTCATGATTACATGTTGGCATATATAATTAATGTATGTATGGTGGTGGCATACGGTTGAATGTTAAAATTCTATACTTAATGCATTATACTAACACTAGAGTATGGATTGGGGCACTATCTATTGAGTAAAAATGATGGTTGTGATAGTGAAGTTTTGGTTCTTTGGTTATGAGATATATCATGATGATGCTAGCTAGAGACATCATTGATCTATTGAGGCACGCTTCTAGTACATGTATTTTGGATGCTTAATATTTTTTGTAGTGAATGGTGGTTAAGCCAAATCTGTTGAGGTACATGCCTGGTACATATTTAAGTTCCATTGATGTATCTTGTGATGTATCGTTAGAGGCATATTTTTTGGATATATTGATGCATGCATTTGGCATGTGGTTGAGCTACATATTGGGACATGTATTTGATGTGTTGATGAGGTGGTTATATTGTTGTACATCATTCGTGAGTCATAGCTTGATCAATGGTTGATGTTAGAGGCACCTTCCAGAAGCATGATTAGCACATGGCGTTTGTTTGATATGACATACATGTATGGGAACACATTTATTTTAGTTCATCTTGTTGAAGTTTGGTGCATGGTTGATGCACTTGCTTGGTACAAGTGGTGATACATGCTTGGTGCACTTGTTGATGTATGGGTTGATATAGATGAGACACTTGTTATGATTCTTGATGGTTGAGATGCATGGTTGTGGCACTTGATTCATGGTAGAGGTATATCATGAGTGATATGACACTTGTTTGAAGCACATGGTTGGCATATTGGTAGAAGCATATGGATGATACACAGTTGGCACATATTATTTTCATATGGTTGATACACTCCATTGATGATATCTTATGGATTTGATGTACATGGTTGATGTACATAAGTGTTGTGCATGGTTGGCACACAATATGGCACAGGATGTACATGGTTGATGTACATGGGTGTTGTGAATTATTGGAACACATTATGGAAAAGGATGTACTTGGTGGATGTTTTTGTTCATGATTCTATATTCATTGTTGACATATATTTTTCTTCATGGTGTATGGTATGGCACGAGTTTGATGCATGGACAGGTCCAAGGATCGTCATAGGAAGAGTGTATCATTCTTGAAACAATTGATCTATGTTCTGATTGAGCAGTAGAATTTGTAACAAAATCATATTGTAGTGGTAGCATATTGTTCATATTGCAAAGAAGATAGGGGGATACATACCCATAGGGGGAGTCATTCTTCTTCCCATGATTCCAGGAGGAGATATTTATCAAATGCAAAGATAAATACTTGGAGAAAGAGAATAGAGGCATGGTTCCAGGGGGAGTGATGGTCACATGGGAATCATGAGTGATATGTCTTCAGCATTACATTAGAGTGATATCCCTTGTTCAAAAAGGGAGAGATTATTCAAAGGAAGATCAAGGCATCTAAGGAGAGATAGGTTTCTGCCACCTCACTCTCCAAACCTGGACTTCTTTTGATTGATGAATTTGTGCATTATTTTAATATAAGTTGCCATCTGATAGTCCTATAGCCAAATGACTTTTTGAGCCCCTAGTAGTAAAATTTCTTTCAAAAATAAAAGTCTGAACAATTTCTAACAAAAATTCTATGGATGGCCACAAGCCATGGCCCAAAGCAGTCAAAAAGTAACACAACTATCCAAAATCTAGAGTACCCAATGTACAAAGCTGAAAATATTTACTAGACTCATTTCAAAGAAAAAGAAATAGGCAATTCATAATCCTTTCTTACTAAGATGATGAAAGAAGAGTTGGATTGACAAATGCATTAGCTTATCTCAACCTATCCTGCTAAACTTTGGCTTTGAGATTGTATTTTGTCTAGATCAAGAGGCAGCGCATTGCATTAGAGCATATGTTGAATATCAAGTTTGGTATCTTGCTGCAAGTTTATATATACACTTTAAAATCCATCATTTCAATCTATCGATCATCAACAAAGATTTCAATGCCTTCATATGATAAAGTTATACTTTCGTAAATCTCTCTACAGCTATAAAGTGAGATGTGTGAATATGGATTACTATCTCCCTGTAATGATGTAAATATATCTTCAACCTGAAAAAATGGACGCTTCTTTGACAAGGGTATTTTTTATGTTCATTTTCCAACTGGTATGTTGTCAATCTTCTAATGCATTGAAAACTTCACAAGAACTTTGCCTGAAGCTCTCTGTCTAATCAACCATTTTTGGTTATATTGAAACCATGTCTGCATATATATCCCTTGTATTAATGCTCAAATTCTTTTGCTCGAACAAATCACCTAGATACGATCTTAATAAAATCCTACTGACAGTGCCACCTGTGATTGAGTTCAACATCTGCAACCTTGGCACAACAAACCTCAAATGGCTTCCCCCCTGGAGCATTGGCACAACAAACCTCAAATGGCTTAAACCCTGTAGTTGTCAACTGTTGTATTAATAATATTCATTCAAGCTTCCTCCCTATGGCGCCTTGGGCGATCTCATGCAGACAGATAAATGAAGTTCTAAAACTTCATATGCTTGACAGCTTCAGAACTGAATACACTTGGCAGCTGGTATAAACTCTGTGTTGTTTTATTTTATTCATTCAAAAATCCGACATGAATCGAAAACTTAGAAGAGATTATCTTTATATACGGGAGTTCTTCCCTTTGACATTCGATGAGGCATGTTGAAAGACATCGGGCTTGGCGCTTGCGTTAGGCTTATGTTGGTTTATATGTTGAATGTGGACTTAGAGTTTGTGGAGTTTCATATATGGATAGTTATTTAAAGTCTTAAAGAAGGCTTAGGTATAGCACACACAAAAAAGGCTTAATAAAAATATATATATTATTATTTTGAAAATAAAGAAAAATTATCAAAGTAAAAATTTAGGAAAACTAATAAAATGTTTTTTTTTTTTCATGCGGGTTATAGGCCAGCAATTATAGGGTTTCTAGAAAGAAAGGAAATCAAATAGAAACTTGTCAAAGCTCAATCAAATTATAGGGTTTCTAGGAAGAAAGGAAATCAAATAGAAACTTGTCAAAGCTCAATCAAATTATAGGGTTTCTAGGAAAAAAGGAAATCAAATAGAAACTTGTCAAAGCTCAATCAAATGACTGGATTAATTTGACACCTTTAGCACAAAGATGCTGAAGGTGCTTTAAAACTTTTGGGGGAAAATTTAAGCACTGACATTTCCATTAGTGTCAAAGGGGGAGATTGTTGGATCATGTTGTCATTGATGTCAAAGGAACAATGTCTTGTCCTAGTATATTCATGAAGTATGTATTGTCATTCTTGCAAATGAATGGATGTCAAGTGAAGTCATTGATAAATGAAGTCATGCATAGATGAAGACAGATCAATGTGTTGTCATTGATATATGATGTCATGCATAGATGAAGATGGATCGATAGATGAAGATGGATCGATAGATGAATATGGATCGATGTGTTTTCATTTATATATGATGCACAGATGGATGCATGCATTAATATATTGATCGTTGGATCAATTGCTCATGCATAGAATCAATGACAATGCGACAATGTCATAGTGAAGTATTGTAGTGGGTTATTCGAGTTGGATTGATGTAAATGTGACTCATTATTGTCTTTTCATGGTTGAAAAGAAGAAAAAATGGATGAACTCCAAAGTGGTCCCCTTATGGTGAAATCACTCACGGGAAGACGCTTTGTGGTTGAGTTATCCTAGAAGTATGGTTAGAGAACCCATGCTTAATTATGGAATAATGAGATGAAGATCAATGAATTTGTCAGTGAAACCCTCCTAGATGGATAGTTCTTATCATCCCATTTCCAGTGGTATGTGGAACGTCACATAACTCCTCACGGTTTGAGAGTTATGTCCTTACAAAGTTGGAGGACCCTCATATGTTGGCTAGAAGCCCCAAAAGGTCAAAGAAGTCAAAGTGTTTACAAAGAATAAATTATTTAAATAATAAAGTAAAGTGATAAAGTCAAAGAAGACTATTTAAATAATAAAGTAAATGGAGAGCTTTCTAATTATGGAAAGTGGTTATAAGTGGGTTAACCCTAAAATAAGGAAAGTGGGTTAAATGGACAAGTGGTCATGTAAACAAAGTGGCTATGTGGACAAAGTTGGATAAAGGTATCCATATGGACAAAGTGGTTATGTGGATAAAATGGATATGTGTACAAAGTGGCCTAGTGGAAGCTACTTGGAGAGTATAAATGAGAGGCAAGGGTCTCTTGTAAAGACATCTCTCGTGAGAATATATGGAAGATCTATTCTAAGTAAGAGAGTGATTGCAACTTCAAATATACGCATCAAATTTTCTATAAGTGTGAGATCTTGACGAAGAAAGTTTCGGAAGTTCAAAAACCCTAGTTTCTGAAGGAGTACACTTGCTGCAGTGAGTCGGGGTGCATACATATGTGGGCTGCAGTGAGCCAAAGTGCATACATACGCAGGCTATAGTGAGCCAGAGCGCATACACACGCAGGATGAAGGATATTAGAGTGTGTATAGTTGAAGAAAGTCATGAAGACTTGAGTGTGAGTTGGTGCCAGGTTCCTGAAGTCTAAAGCAAGTTCCATATCTGCATTCTATGGGCTCAAATATTCCATAGACGTTCTGGTATGGTTACATGATTGTCTTGATGGATACTTTTTCTTATGGTATGGTGAATGCTTAAGGAATTCTTGGTATGGTTGTTGTGATGTTGGTTGATTGACTGAGTGAGGAACACTCTTATGTTTCAGTACTGATATGGTTACCATAGAATATTGGTTTCTTATACATGATTAAGTAGCATTCATATTGTATGGTTGAGGAGCATGGGTAAGTTGTTGGAGAGCATATATGTGTTGTGATTGTTTATGGTACATATTGGATAGTGAAAGACAAAAGTGGATGTGAATGAAGGCTGCAGAGGATCTGAATTTTTCAAGGAGAGAAAAGCCTAGTTTTTCAGAAGGCATACGCAGGCTGCAGTACAGATAGGATGCATACATATGTAGGTTGCACTATTGGTAGGGCGCATACATATGTGTGTTGCACTACTGACAGGTCGTATACATGTTGACAGATTGGTATATGTTGAGGATTGAATCCTCTTCTCAGTTGGTGTTGAGTTGTGTAAGTTGAGTCTTGCATTGTAGAGCTAGTGCTCTTGTGGAGTTGTAACTCTATTCAGTTGTTGCTGATAAACCCAAGGATTGTAGTCCATAATAAAAAGAAAATTGTACATACATCTTGTGTTCTTTTTGTTCTTTGTGGTGACATCTTATTGATGATATATGTTGTTGTTATCTGTTGTTGATATATGTTCACATATAGCTGGTTATAAATGACAATAATAAGTGATAAGTAAATGGTGATTGCTAACTAAGGAGTTTTGTGAAGGGAATATGAAAAATATACCTACACTGATTCACCCCCGCCCTCTCTCAGTGTGGTAGGTGTGTCCAACAATTGGCTTCAGAGCAAGCCTTCACTATAATCCTTAAAAATCTTGGAGGAGATCCATGGACACACAAATGGATGATGATGTTCCAATCCTTGATGAGGAAAATTATTCAACATGGGGAATAGAAATAAAAGTGCATTTGAAGGAAAAATGAGTGGGTGTTTGGAAAGAAGGTATTGGAGGATCAGTTCCCTTGAAGAATATTTCAATGTTTGTAGCTCAAAAGGAAGAAATGATGAATGATATATTGGTTCTCAAGACCATTTTCAATGGACTCTCAAGTTCTATCAAAGATAGCATGGGACAATGCACTTCCACCAAGGATCTATGGATAAAGCTAAACAAGACATACCAAGGCAAAAAGAAAGACACTAAAGAAAACTCCGTAAAGAACAATGAAGGTAAAGAATATCCACAATCCTCTTATTGCAATAATTCTAAATGTAATGATGTTGAATGTTTCTCTACATGTGAAGAATACGATCTAGAAATAGTTTGTGAAGAGTCAGATGATAATCATCCCATGGAAGAAGTAGAAGAAGAACTTTCAAAGATTAAAAATAAAGTTGATTGGGGTCTATATGAATACAACTATGACCATAGTTATATAGACAAGAGCTATCTTTCGGAGAACACTAAAAATTTTCTTGAAAATAATCAAAAGCATATTTTGAAAATAAAGAAAATGCTCAAGGAACAAGAAGAAAGTAAAAGGTCTCAATTAAAAGAAAAATAAGAAGAGATCAAAAGACTAAAGAATGAAATAGAAGAAAATAAGAAGGTAGATAATGAGATTAGCAAAAGTCTTGAAGTTAATATCCATCTCAAGACCCAAATTGAAGAATCCAAAAGGGTAGAGGAACTACTAAAGAATCAAGTAAATGAAAAGGAAGAGTCATGTCATAAGTTGAAAGATGAAGTTGTTGATCTTAGAAAGAAAGTAGAGAAGTCAAAAAAAAATTTGAATAGCTCGACAATATTGAATGAAATCTTGGATAGTCAAAGATCACCAAATGATAAATCAGGTCTTGGATACAACAAAGAAGCTATACATATTGAAGCAAGCACCTCAAAGAAGATTGAGGTAAGTACCTCATTCTCAAAAGATGGAAATAATGTTGCAAGTCACCCATCTACACAAGGGAACGAAACTTTCAAAAGAACAAAGAAAGGAACACATCAAGAAGCCATCTTTACATCTCAAAGTAAATTCAAAAGAGATACACCTTCAAGATGGACACCAAAGAAAAGGTATGGAAATGTTTTTCATGGTCATTGTTACTCATGTAATGAATATGGTCACAAATCTTTGGAATGCAGATATTATGCAAGGAGAGATAATGAAAGATTTTATAACACCCTAAGGTGTTGGAGATGTAATCAAGTAGGACACATTGTTGCTCATTGTCACACCATGAGATGCTACAAAAATAGTGGATTTGGCCACAAATCCCGGGATTGTTGGATCAAAAGAAGACAATCAATGATGAGAACTTCATATAGCATGACAAGAAGAACACATGAGACTAGAAGAGAAGAAAATGTTGGAAATATGAAATCTCAGAGCTCAAGTTCTGAGAAGTTGGGACACCTTCAGAAGTGGGTGAAGAAGACTGAACAATCATATCAGATTGGAAGCCCTAAGGCAATCTCAAGCTTGATTTCTTCTAAAGAATATGCAGGGCACATTGATAACAATCACATACATACACAAGCTTACGTATAAATAGGTCGCATACATATGTGAGTTGTTTGTATAGCAGGTTGTGTACATGTGGTAAAAGCCTTGGAAAGAAGGCTATGCAAATAAGTTGCAACTTGGTGTGATGGTATAACTCTGTGTTGTAGGGTCTGACATGGTTTGTTGTATGTTTTCATGATTACATGTTGGCATACACAATTAATGTATGTATGGTGGTGACATACGATTGAATGTTGAAAGTCTATCATTGATGCATTATAATAACACTAGAGTATGGATTGGGGCACTTTCTATTGAGGAACAATGATGGTTGTGAAAGTGAAGTTATGGCACTTTGGTTATGATATATATCATGATGATTCTAGCTAGAGATATCATTGATCTATTGAGGCACACTTCTAGTACATGTATTTATGGATGCTTAATATTTACTGTACTGAATGGTGGTTAAGATATATTTATTGAGGTACAAGGATGGTACATATTTGAGTTCCATTGATGTATCTTGTGATGTATCGTTAGAGGCATATTTGTTGGATAACTTGCTGCATGCATTCGGCATGTGTTTGAGATACATATTGGGACATGTAGTTGATGTGTT